>JBBPKK010000662.1:0-18521 GCA_038089215.1 Tylopilus vinaceipallidus
GCTTCTCCCACACCCTTACCGTAACTAGTGCACCCAGTATACCCATCTTCATTGTACCTATGTACACATGTCATCCACGTCCCCTCTTTCTCTTCAGTCAGCGAGAGCGCCCGAAGTACACGGATTGTCTCTTTGGTATGTATCAAGTCACTTCACTATGATTCCAAACATGACTACTGACTGCTTGTCTTCCAGCAAACAGAATTTCCATATTTTCTACTATAGATTTAGGTGTGAGTGATAAGAAGAGCATAGCGAGACAGAATTTCCATATTTTCTATTATAGATCTACATATCTATCTACGTGCAGGTGATAAGAAGAGCATAGCGAGATGGAAATAAGACAGCAAGATGACCAGAGAAAGAATGAGTGGGCCTGAAAACAAAGGGAAAGTGGGTGGGTAGTGGGACGCTGGCTTCGACAATGACGGTATATATCCTCTGGTGCAAATTTTAGCTGAGAAGTCTTTGGGGTTGTATTGTGACTCAGTCGCAGTTCTAGTACTCACCGTGTCCAGACTTTTTAGTCCCCCCTGTAGTAATTAGCCATAATGGTAACAGGTCACACAACACTCTCAAATAACTGTCCCAATAAGTTGTTATTTTAATATGGCTGCCATATTACAAAACCATTACAAAATCCTTTGATCTAATGACCAATAGCAAGCCAGGAATAAGCACTTCATTTCATAAACTCACAGTTAGTGGTGATAATCAGAGACTATTGAGAACCATTGCATTTAGTGCAAAACATGCAAACATTGGAACAGTTTTTTGACCCACTGTATGTATCATAGCCCCTGGAATGCTGTAAGATGCTCACATACCTTATGTAATGGTTATGGAATGTCAAAATTATGTAATTAATCATTCTGCAGCACATATAAACCTAGCCATCAGAAATGAATTCTCTCATTTTTACTATGAAATGTCTTTCTACTGCTTAGAAAAATAACATCATTTCTCTTCCTTCTTTTGATCTTTCCTGCAGACAAATTCCATCCAAAACTGGAATAGTAAAGTCTACTGTGGCTAGGGTCCTTCAGGAAATCCAACCAGAGAAAGAAAACCATCATGGTGGTCATCCTGCTAAACTTTCTTCTACCAACAAACATGCTATTGTTCAGCATATCCTTACTGGAAAGGCTAGAAATGCAGTTCAGGCCACTCATTTCATTAACACCATCATCAGCACTCCTGTCTGCCCACAAACCATCAGGAATATCTTGAAAGAAGCCTCTCTAAAGGCTGTAGTGAAGAAAAAAAAACCTCTTCTTTCTATTGCTCATAGAAAAAAAAGATTGGCCTTTGCTCTCAAGTGCCAGCACTGGACTGTGGAAGACTGGGAGGGGGTTATTTGGTCAGATGAGACCAAAATCAATAGAATTGGGTCAGATGGGCAAGAATTTGTGTGGAAAAAGAAAGGAGAGGCACTTTCTTCCAGAGAGATCAAAGGTACAGTCAAGTTTGGAGGGGGATCACTTATGGTATGGGGCTGTATTGGGTGGAATGGTGTGGGAGTTTTGAATGAAGTTGAGGGGAGGATGGATGCTGAATAGTATGTGGCCATTTTAAAGGAAGGCTTGCTGCAGAGCATGGAAAATTCTGGAATTCCTGCAGATGAAGTTATTTTTTAGCAGGATAATGATCCCAAGCATACCTTCAAAAAAGCCCAAGCCTGGTTTGAGGAGCAAGATATCAAGCTTTTGGATTGGCCTGCTCAATCTCCAGACCTTAATCTTATTGAACATACTTGGAATTATCTCAAAAGATGCTTTTTTGATTATAAAAGGGCACCTATAGGAGTTCATGAATTGTGGGATAGGGTGGTGATAGAGTGGGGGAAGATATCTGTAGAGGAGTGTCAGAAATGGATAGAAAGCATGCCTAGAAGGATTCAAGTAGTTATCAAGGCAAAGGGAGGTCATACCAAGTACTAAATACCATTTCTTGTATAAAGTCAAAAAACTGTCCCAATGAGTTGTCATTTTAATATGGCTGCCATATTACCAAATAATTACCAAATTCTTAGACCCAAGAACCAATAGAAAGCCAGGAATAGGCACTTTATTTCATACACTCACAGTCAATGATGATAATTAGAGACCATTGAGAACCATTCCATATAGTGCAAAACATGCAAACATTGGGACAGTTTTCTAACCCACTGTACATCTATCCATCCTAGGGCTTATTCTTGTCACCCTCCAAGTCCTCTGGTTCGTTCTCATCCATATCCTATGTCTATCCCTTTTCCTTTTCCTTTTTATCGCCTGGCACATCAGCTGTGCCATTTCCTAGTTACCATGTTGTTCCTTTAGAATGTTCCTATGCTGTGGACACTGCTCTGACGGTTCTTATTGTTTACGATGCTTCTCTGCAGCATCTTCCTTTTCATCTTGTTCCCATACCAGCCCTAAAGTACACAGGATGTATATAAGGACTATCAATTTAGCTTGGGAACCCCCAGCTAAATCTGTGCAATCATATGTAGTGTCTAGCATTCTTTGAGTGGATTGGCCCACAATTGCTCTTAGTATTCCTCTTGAGGCAAACAACAATAACTCTGTGTTAGTGAGCAACTTGTGAACATGGAGACTTCATACTGCTTTGCTTCATCACTTGCATTACATCATACTTGCATAACAACCTGTATATATCATTATTACTAGTACTAGCTTGGTCATGTTCTGGCTAATGAGCTAATTTGACTAATTTGCTGAGCACACTGAGCATGGTGGAAATTAGCACAATTAGCTCAAATTAGCTCAAATTAGACTTTTGTAAAATTCCTGATGTTCTTTTGACTTTCCACACCAGCCCTTTGACTTCAGAATTTCAAGCCCCTCCTGCAAACCATGTCCATTGTCCACCACTCCCATTATTACTTTTCAGATGGGACTCATGTGGTTCAGGTATGTGGACTAGTATCCTTCCAGTGTCATTTGTTGTTTTAGTAGGTTTAATCTGGCAAGAAAATACACTTTACAAGTTGTGCAGTAGCCTTCTTGCCTACCACTTGCCCATTTTCAAGGCTATGTTTACTTTTCCAGTGAGTGCTAATGGCCTTGAAGGAAGTGATGACAATCCCATTTGCCTGTCAGATCAGTGCACTACCTTTGAGCTATTCCTCAACCACATTACTGGCAGGTATAGAAATTTGATGCTTCTGCCCACACTCAGCATTATAACCATCCTATAGAGCACACAATCTTAGCTCCAGTGAAAAGTACTCTTATCAAGAACTCCAGGACCTCCTATTATTTGTTGAAAAGTATGACTGTATGCACACCTGGGAGTATGCTATCAATTATATCTGGGGCTGAAAATATGCATATCATGCTTCAGGACTTGTTCACCTAGGCTAGCAATTCTGTGTCCCAAAGTTTTTTATGCATGGCTTCAAGCACCTTCTGGACATGCCATTGGAAGAAATCATGAAGGGCCACTGACATGAAATGGGTGATGATACATTCATTGCACTGGTTTATGCCAAAGCTACAACTGACTGCCACAACTGCATTCTTGCATGTGAAGAACCAGCAATTCTGATGCACACAGATGATTGTCAAGACCCAGTTGGATGCAGGGAAGGTTGGCATGCTGTTTGGTGGAACAGGATGGGCCACTTCTTACTGGATGGGAGGAGCCCACAGCCATTTCCAGATGCTGTCAGCTGCTTCTGGGAGCTTGAGTTTGGTTGTGTGAGTCCTGGTTGTCACAAATTGATGCTCCAAGTACTCGACCGTGGGGTTGGCACTAGGGATGTCAAAACCTTCATTGCTTCCATATGCAGTGGTTTGTTCAATGATCTCAAGCACAGCTACATTTCTGATGGAGGAGATTCCTGATTCATCGCATTGTTACTAGATAGGTTATGATGCCACTCTGATTTTTGTGCATGACGAAAAGACCATCAAATGTCATCGTGACAACAACTATAGTAGCGCAGAAAGCCCTTAACCGTTGCATTCTGCTGCTAGCACCAGTACTACACAATACCAATCATCTTTTGTAAAAAAAAAGAAAAAAAAAAGCTGTGATATTGAAAACCGCGCACAGTCAATCGAAAAACGCGCAGAATAAGTATGCAGATTTGACGCCATAATGGGCTGCTTTGTTGTTGGCGATCAGCCATCTTCAAGGTCTCTCATTTTGCAACAATAGTTTAGTCACGCGATCCTGGGAATCCTTTCTGCCTGACCATTCGGGAGCGTCCACAGCATTCCACAGCATAGCTGTTCCCCGTCCTACTTACCGCCCGCCTGCCAACTTTGTCTCGTGACACCGCCATACAACTACCATGCTCCGCGTGCCCATTGCCGTTCCCCGTCTCCTTCCCGTTTCTTGCTTGCTAGCTCTGGAGTCTGCCTTCCCCGCCACCGCCGTTCAGAACGTGCCTCCCATGGGCCGAAAACACAACCGACTTCGGCCGTCGATTTCAATCATTGTCCTCGCCTCTCCTCCGGCCATGAGGCGGGTGGCACTATTTACTTCGGTGCCGGTTAGTGTTCTGCTTTCAACCATTCCACCACCCAAAGTTGCTACTGCTTCCTGGGGTTCACTGATGCCTGAAGACAGTCTATGTTCCGTCGAAGCAAGTGTTTTTATTGTTGTCAATTTTGTTCATTAACACTTTTTTTCGCTCACTCACTGGTCTTGCGCTTTGAGCGTAGTGTAGCATGCGAGGATAGGTGCGAGACAAGTGGAATAGCGATCTCAACATTCACCCCACCCCAGTATTGTTGTACAGCATCCTTCTGATCGGATTGATTAGCTCTCTTCAGGGTACACTTATCTTCATTATCGCCGCTGTGGAGGTGATATCTATAGTGCGCGTCACGCTCAAACTCGGCGAGGGGGCTTGCAAACATGGACAGAGTACCACCAAATGCTATTCGCGCTGGTATACTGACATCTCACCTCTTAATCGTCATGTGCCTTGCTTCAGCGTCAGTGTCGGTCTCTATGCTCATTGCTGATGAGTTCCTCCAGTTCGTATTCCAGACTCACCACATTCGTCGGTTTTCATCACACCGTGTCTGCTGTTGGTTGATTGTCTTTCGTATTGTGCTCCATGGTTGGGTGCTTGCTCCCTCTAGGTGTCACCTTCGATCATCCTCACCATCGCCACTGATGGTGACATCAATGGCCTGCGTTGCACCCAAGATTGATGGCGGAGTCGCCTCAAAGCACGAAGCAAGTACCGCGTTCTTGATCGGCTCTGGTCCCACCGTTAGCCATACTAACGCACGCCATGCTCACCTCTCGTCTCTCGGTCACCATCTAGCACCTCAATTCGGCGTCCGCAATACTCTTCCACCTCCTAAACCGCCAGCATAAATACCCCAGGTGAGTCCTGTATCGTGCAAGCAGCACTCAGCAGTGTATACACGTTATATGTACATGTTATTGTACATTATTAACCTATTAGTATGGTCCGTCGTCCTTGTATCCACCATAATAGCTACCACTGGCATATGCTCTCCGTTGTTGTCACCAGGTGAGATCGACGATAGTCGCTGATCATCAATCATCGTAGCTGTCATTGGCGCACTACATCAGTCGCTACCGTAGCGCTGGTTGCACTATGGCATCCGGCCTCACCCACACTGCCGTCCATGTCGTTGACATCAATGGTCGTAGTGAGGTGATGCGATAACTTCAGCACGGTCATTGTCGTCTCCGCCAAGGTGCTCTGGCACTGGCCAGTGGCATTTCCTTGTCATCTCGGTGCCATGTGGCCCATGAGCGCACCGCCGTCGTCGACTTGATGTTAGCGGGGCTGCACGTGCAATAAACGGATGTGGGGGGGGGACCGGAACCGATCAAGGGAGACGTGAGATTCTTAGGCTTCTGGCGACGACGACGACGACGCACGCAGAGCTGCCGCGCGGGTGGGCCAATCACGGCAGCAGGAACGGTAGTGACGACGCAGAGGTGCTGAGATCACCGAGGACTTGCGCTCTGGGAGTAAGGTTAGCACCGACACGGCGCCATTTGGTGATGGGGGTCTTGCGAGTTGTGCCGCCCGGGCACCGCAAAGAGCCCGGGTACACATTGCAGACGTGACAATATGCTTTCCTCTCTCACACTGGCATTGATCTAAGTCGAGACGTTTGCTGAGAGCATCAGTATGCTAGAGGTGATTGACCTGACAGACTCTCGAGCATAACGCGTAGCGATACACCCTAGAGAAATACCCCAATATCACTGTGCTTGAACCCATTGATACCTGTCAGGCCTGTTCACCCGGGGTTCAAACTTGCCCTTGTGCCCTCAAAAACGCCCGCTGGTGCATTTTCGACACCGCCTGCTTGAGGCTCCCTGAGGAATTTACCTTCGATAGTGAATATTAATACACCAATTCTGCCAAAGGCGATCCTCATCACGTGGGGATCAGTGCTCGCCCGTCGACGATGTTACCTGGGGTATCTTACATACTATATTTGGATTATTGCATCCTCGGCGAGCATTCACTGAGGTTCATTCTGGATTCAATATGACTATTTCTACATTCGTGATTCAGACTGGGTGTCGGCAGCAGCAATTACGTCGCAACGAACCTCCCGCTGTTGTTGCCATGAGTTCGACGGACTCAGATACGTCCCCAATGTCGGATGGCAGCCCAGCAGGACCAAGTGCTGTGCCAGCACACTGCGTGAGTAATCAATCTTACGAATCGCTGAGTAAAATTGAAAATCTCTATTCAGCGTCACACGACACCATATGCCCCTATGAGTGTGAGAGTGGGCTTTGAAACGCTACTTCGAAGCCCACTCATTGTAATTCATAGCTGGCGGTTACTCCTCCTGCGTTTAGGCGACCAGCCAACCACAACCGTCTTACCATGGACAATCTGATAGGAGACGACAATGCACCAACGCACATTCGCCTTGACGAAAAAGAAAGCCGATTATTATTGGAGTTTCTCTATCCAGACTGGATTATATTCAGGGGTAGTTCAGATACCAAGGGCAAAAAGATGCAGCTCAACTTTCCGAGGCTTATGAAACTATATGAAAGCCAGGGGTTTTACCGTGCTGCTTCCTTGAGTTCAAGTTCAAGTTTGGGACAGTCTGGCCAGTGGTTGTCGAATTCAGGTTGCCCCATGTTTGACCCTCAAAACTTCAAGGATCTCGAGTCAAAGCTGGATGTATTTTTCAACAATGTTCTTGGGGTTGTTGACAGGGAGTTGAATATACGATTCTTGTAAGTCTCAGATGTTTCTACACAGTCGAAGTGTGACTATTTAATCATTGGTTTCTAGCCCATGGAGCGCTAGCTCAGCATCTAAACCTTTGCACGGAGCATATGCAAGCAGAAAGCCTGACATTGTATGCTATTACCCTGACTGTGATCAATTGAGTTGGGCACATGTCGTCACATTCTGTGAAGTCAAGAATGACAAGAACACGAAAAAAGAACATGCATCTTATGTCGAGACTGCTGGCAAAGTATCATGCCTCCTCTCTGCCCAGGACAGCCGCCTCTCCATCTCGTGTATACGCATTCTTGGTTCTTACATTTACCTCACTGTCTTTGATCATGGGGGGTCAATCTCGACTTGCCCATTTGACATCCATGAAGCACCTGAAGAGTTCCTGCGCATTTTATTAGGAGTTTCCCTCACAGACTTTTGTACTCTCGGGTTTGACACTTCAATGAGGTGGGTCCATGATGAAAGTACTCCTGACTCAGATGATGGCACTAGTGCTTCCAAATCATCTGCAATGAATTACAAGTCAGTACAAATAACTGACAGGCAAGGATGCACCCTCAAAATCTGGCTGAAACATCTGCTCTCTATCTCGGACAGCCTGCTTGGCCAAGGCACAAAAGTCTTTGAAGGCGAAATAGAGGGTGGCTCAAAGTCTGAGCGAAAGGTAGCAGTGAAGGACTCATTTGTTGATCCACTCAGGAGACACACTGAAGGATCAATTTTGCGCTTACTGGAAGAGCATAAGGTTGAGGGTGTTCCGTTACTCATCAGTGAGGAGCAAGTCAAGGTGCAGCTCCTTGATCACACAAATCAGGCCAAAATGTTCTGCAATTATTCCACCCACTTTCTTCGGTCACCTATTCATGTCGACCCACCCAGCTTCCAATTTCGTGTTCTATCACGTCTTGTCACTCAGCCTGTTGGTATGCTCATTGATGAATTCTCTACCTTGATTGAATTACTGGTCGCAATCCTTGATTGTGTTGTTGGTAAGTTAATTTATTTGTCCCAAGTTTTTACATTAATAGCAAAGTTCTAGCACACAAGAATGCGTTCGAACGAGTTCAGATCCTGCATAGTGATATTAGCCCTTACAATCTCTTCCTTGTTGAAGCCCAACATGACCAAAGCTCACATGAGGAGCTGATGCAGCGTCTCTCGAAAGAACAGCGTTCTCGGCTGGTGAAAGAGATACAGTCTCAAAAAAAGCGAGGGGTGCTTGGAGACTGGGGATATGCTTTTCTTGACCAGCCTTCGCTCCCAAGGTCCACAGAACATATTCATCGCCCCATCAAAGTTTGCAATGTTAATACTGGTAAATTATCACAGCGTCGCATTTCAGAACTCACCAATGAAGACGAAGTCATATGCTCAATGGGAATGGATGATCCAACTCAGAAAAATGACAACTGTGATATGCGCCCTCTATACCGTACAGTAAGCGTTCTTGATTCCATTCAGTTCAATCTAGCGAAGAGTATTGAATACAGGGTCATTGGTCATTTATGGCAGTGGAACTTGTGATGGCCGGTCCAACGGAGCCAGTCGCCCACAGTGTGGATCATGACCTGGAGTCGTTTTTCTATGTTCTGCTCTCTCTCTGTCTTCTGTATGATGAACCGACCAAAAGGAAGGCCGAGGAAAGGCTCAAAGAGTGCTTCGACAAGCTATTTAACGCTTTTGATGCAAGCGTCCTGAAGACGATTACCATTCAGTCTCCGCTCACATGGATCCCCCACGTTATCCACCACGTATCCCCGTATTTTTTTCCCCTCATCCCACTTCTGTCACAACTCCGGAAAGAGATCATTCTCCCGATGTACAATGATGGAAATTTTAAGCGGAACTCAGAAATAACGCACGACAGCTTCATAGACAGCCTCATAACAACGTTATCCGACCTTGTTTCAGCCAAGTATGCTGTCAATTCCCAATCTCTAGCTCCGCAACATGTTGGCCCCTCTGAAAGAAGCGCAGGGAAGCAGCCAGTATCTCTTCTTTCCCCTGGATATCCTATGTGGCCACTTCAACTTAATCAGAATCCACCAGGACGCACTGGCCTGGTCGGTTCCACCTCGCGCCATCATCCAAAACACCCCAAGAAACCGAGTAATTCTAATAGGCCGCCCAAGTCTTCGAAGCGGCGCAAAACACCGGGTGTTGACGGTTCAAGTTCACTACGCTCGGAGCGTGTATTGCGACGGAGTGCAAGGCTCGTAAAGAAAAACGAGGATCGCAAGAAAGACATGGGCTCAAACACCAGCCAACATCAGCCTTGATTCAAAATCATTTGTCCTCGCAATTGGCTCATGTTCCACGTAATACTGTGATTAAATAGTACTAGACTGCCGCAAGTATAATTTTTCTGTACAGACGCAACGATGACGAGGTTGCAGACATACTTGTGGTCGCTGATAAGAACCATCCCGTCGGCCTTGGGCGACAACGCGGTTGGGATATGCTTTCCAAGTGCCCGCTTCCTCCATGAGTAAGACCTCGGGACCGACTTACTTGATCGCATTGGCGTGAGTAGCCGCCCCGGTAGTGGCACATGCGATGATCCTCTTTTTCTACAACAACGCGACGGTGGACTCCCCAAACTCGTGTTTAATAGCATCCTGTAACTCGTTCCATCGATGGCCAACCTGGCATATCGAGTGCGTCACAGTAGCCACGAGCTCGAGCTGCCGCTTGGCTAGCAGTTGCTGACGGATCGAGTGGCCCATGGCCCAG
Source organism: Tylopilus vinaceipallidus (assembly GCA_038089215.1). Lineage (NCBI taxonomy): Eukaryota > Fungi > Basidiomycota > Agaricomycetes > Boletales > Boletaceae > Tylopilus > Tylopilus vinaceipallidus. The sequence goes on from JBBPKK010000662.1 coordinate 9,956, forward strand.
ATCCAAGAGGACGCTTGAACACGCAGCTCCCCGCTCAACACACCAACATCGGGATCCTGGGCCCACCGCGGGAAGAGAGGGTCCTCGTCGGAGGCCTTTCCCCTCTCCCGCAGCCATCTTTCGACTCGGATGAGACTTGAAAAGCGTCGAAGAATTCACGACTTTGGACATCGCTCCAGATGACGCGACGGGGGAGGCGATGCGGAGGGCGTGAGGGTGACATGAGCGAAAGGGATCGGGCAAAGCGCACAGTGCTTTCGGCCCCAGACAGAGCAGGCCCGGGTGGGGCGTGAGCTGTGAGGGCGACCGCCTTGCAGCGGCGACGAAGGGCCAGCCGGCATGCCCAAGACCCCAGGGTGGGGAAAGCTGCGAAGCACAGAAAACGGACCGTTTGAAGTCTGGGAGCGGTGGACGGGTGCGACGAAAGGTGTTGTGGATCCACGACGGCGGGCGCCGAGCGGGCAGGTGGAAGCGCGGGAAGAAGAGGCCTGACGCGCACCGCGTCGGAAGACCATGTTCTGAGTCTGTGGCGCCGCTCGTGCCTCGCGACACCGCAGACCTCCACACCACCGAGCGCTACAAGCCATCGTCCTTTATACCCAGCAGAGTTTTACAATCATTTCAAGCTAACGCACCTTGTTTGAGTCTGTTACCACTACCCCAGATATACCGAAACCTCTTGTATGGTTGCTTCTGGAGGGAGAGGTGTTCGATTGATTGATTCAGATGCCGTCCAGGGCACATCATAGATTCAGCAGGAATTCCAATTTTGAGAAGGACTCCAAGGAACTGATCCAGTGCATGATTGGTATAACAAACGACAAGGATCGTTTGCAAGGAATCTTGTCATCTATCGTCACTGTGGGTCGGGCCTGGTTATCTAGATCAGAGGTACGGCTCAGACATACGTAGCATGAAACGATGCAACACACTCGAAGGACCGACTTGAAGGACCGAATTCCCTTCCAGAACGCAATGCTAGTGTATGGTATCCTTGCACCATGCGCCGTTGGTGCACCTTCTGGCTGTCCATCCGGCATCCCTAAGGGCTCGTCTTGTAACTGCCCAGCCGACCGTCCACTTTGAGAATATCACAGATTGCCCGATGAACGTGGGATCTCGGAGATTTGACCTAGACTAGGTGCGGGTCATGATGCTCGCGTACCTTAGCTGCGGCGCTCTGGCACTCAGGAGGTGAACGACAATGCAGTGAAATAGGCGAAAAGAGCACCGTCATGTTTTCCATTACTGGAGACATCATCTGCAATGGTCTGTAGTCCTGGTATGCATACGTCCGTGCTTGTTGATGGCAAGAATTATTAACACTTCAGTAGGCTATAACAAAATTGTCTGCGATGGATCTCACTCTACCTACATACACTTCATCTGCATGTAGTGTCCACGTGGGGCACGGCCCCAAAGGACAATATATATCAACAAACACGCGAGTACCGTTCCACTGGATGCTGAGGCTCACAGTATATAGAGCGTCATACCATCGCATATTGCTCCTGCGCTCGGATGATCCAGATGAGGGCATCTTCCTTCCCATCGGCCGTGCACCAGAGCGTAGTAAGCTGGTCGCGGCGCTCTTGCGCCGTCCTCGCTACAGTCACCATGAGCGTCAACAAATTTGAAGTCAAGGACAACAGAATGCACATACCATAGCCTTCGTCAAGTGCGCAGAGTTCATCACGAAGGAAACGTCCGGCTCTCCTCCTTCTCGTTTGCTAGGCGTCCGGAATCGGAGAGCTGTCGTTTGAGATCGACTATTGTTCGTCCTGATGTGCATGGATATGAGACATGCGGAGTCAGCGTGTTGGAGAATACACATACGATAGCTTTCGTCAAGTGCGCGAAGTTCATCACGAAGGGATTTGATGACGTCCTCCCTCTCGCTTGCTAGGCGTTCAGTGTCCAAGCACTTTCGTTCGAGGTTAGTCAGTTGTTGTTCTAATGCGTGACGATATCAGACATATGGAGCCAGACCGCCAGAGAATGTACGTACTACAACTGTCGTCAAGTGCACGGAGTTGTTCACGAAGCAAATTGAGGCTACTCTCCCTCTCGTTGGCTAGCCATTCAAAGTTGTATCGTTGTTGTTCGAGATCGGCTATCCTTCGTTCTAACGTGTATGAATATGAAAAATATGGGGATACGAGGTTGGACTGCTAATAATGCACGTACTATGGCTTTCGTCAAGTGTGCGGAGTTTTTCACGAAGAAAGTTGAGGCCACCCTCCTTCTCTCCAGCTAGACGCTCGTAGCTGGAGAGCTGTTGTTTGAGACTGGCTATTTTGTGTTCTGATGCGGGTGGAATTAGACACATAAGGCTAGACGGCCAGAAAACGCATGTGCCGCTCACCTTGCGCACGAAGCAACTGACAGAATGGGTGTGGTCAGAACACCATGCCGAACGCGCGAGCGCACGTACATTGTCGCGATAGGGTGAGAGAACGATCTCACAAAGATTTCGAATGGCTATTTTCTGGTCGGCACTTGTGACCATGTCGTAGTTTGCTGAGATAGCCATGGACCTGACGGGATGGATGTTATCGATGACAGGTCCGATTTGTTGGTGCGTCCTAGTGTCCCAGAATGAAATTGTGGAATTAGCAGCAGCCGCAATAAGCGTGCCGCTGTCATCCAAGGCAATGCAGTAGGGCTTATGTTGGCTGTGGATGGGCAATTTTGCGAGTGTCGTCCCGTTTGACGTGTCTAGACTGTGGATGTTGCCATCGCAGGCGAGGGCATAGAGTCGTTGGCTGTCACCTGTCCAGGTGAGGGAGCCGTTCAGCGAGGAGTTGACTTTGATCGGAACGTCAAAGAGGAGCCGGCCGTGTTGACTGTCGTAGATCCTCACGGAACTGTGCCAGGTGGCAGTCGCAAGAAAGCATCCGTCAGGCGAGAAGTCAACGCAGACAACCGGGTAGCCGTGTTCCAGTGAAAGCAGTCGCCGACCTGTCCGAAAATCCCAGACACGGGCCGTCTTGTCATCTGGCGATCCAGTTGCGATCCGCGTGCCGTCCGGAGAGACGCTCACAGCGACCACCTTTCCGCTGTGTCCTTTGAACTCGCTTACCTTTTCGTGACTGCTCGCATCCCATACCGCTACCTGTCCCGCGTTCGTGCCACTCACGATCCATTTGCCGTCCTGCGACACCGCCATGCAGCAAACATCACTCCCTGCATCCATAGACGGCCCCGCCTCCCTCCCATCTTGCACTCGCCAACGCCGAAGCTTTCCTTCCCAGCCGCCACTCAGGACATACTTCTCGTCACCCAAGAACGCGACGGCGCAAATCTTGTCTCGACCGTCGATTTCGATCGACTTGGCTTCTTCTTTGATCATCAGATTGTTGGTACGGCTCTCTTCGGTTCCAGTCGGTGTCCTACGATCCATCATCTTGTTTTCAGCGGTTCTGGTGGTCGCTGCCGCCCTGGGGTTGCCGCTACTACTTAAAGAGGGTGTGGATTCCGTCCAACCAGGCGCTGTCACGTACTGTCGTCATTGCCGTTCGTCAGGTCTCTTACCCACCCTCTCACCTTGCAAGGTGGACGCTTTCTGTGAACGCGTGAGCATGCCAGACCGGCAGCGAATCAAACCGGGAACCCCACTTCATTTCCTCGCCGGGCGACGTGGGCTGGTTGTACTCCTGCTCGTCCGTCCCCCACTCGGAGCGGTTCTCCTTCTCCTTGGCGATGTCCTTGACCTTTTCTGCCGGGTCCTGCCGCCCCCTGGGCGCGCTTCGGGCGCATTCTGGGAGGTGGAACGAAAAATGCAAGGTCCCGCACTAATTGCTTGTGAATCAGCTCACACGTGTCACTGCCCGCACCATTATGGGCGCTTGTTTCATTCGAGCTCCACGCTTCACTCATCCTTATATGTTACAAACTCCGTGATGGAGATCCTTGGAAACCAGAAATGCATTGTCATATCATAGAGGCCAATTAATGGGGGACTGATTGTAAAGACAGACGCAGCCCAGCTCCAGCTCGGATGCTGCTGATCGGTTTATGTCACATCAGCGTTTGTCTCGAATCAGGAAAATCAACCTTGATGTGACGTAACAACTTAGGCACGTCTGTATGTTGATCGTACAGTGTATTCGAGCGACCAGAATCCCCAAGTTCCAGTGTGTGCCGGAGCACAACACTTGCCACTACTACATGGTCTTCGGACACGCGTACTAGGTAAGCGGCGCGTGTCCTGCCTGCTCGCCCGCGGTCGGCGTGGTCCCACCATGCCTTTCGTCGCACCCGTCCACCACTCCCCACCCTGGGGTCTCAGGCTGCCAGTGGGCCCTTTGCCCCACCCCTCTCGTCCGTCTCACCCTCACTCCCTCCGCATCTCCTCCCTCGTCGCGTCATCTGTAGCGACGTCTGAGCAGTCGCTGGCCTGTCGGAAAATCCCGAATAGACTTGTCGTCACTCCGGTCACGGTCCGCGTTCACTGCGTCTTCCACTTGTCTTTTCGTGGTCCGACATTGGCTCGTCGTCTTCCACCCATTACTTGTCCCCTTATCGTCCCGCTTCCCTGCCACTTGCCATCCTGCGACATCGCCATGCCACGAACAGCACTCCCCCACACTCATGGCCGGTCCCGATTCCTTCCCATCCAAGAAAGCAGCTGATATATTCCTGCTTTCACTGTCGATGTCGACCCACCTCGCCTTTTCTTCCCAGTCTCTTCGGCACCTATCGGTGTCCTACTTTCGATCATCTTGTTTTCAGTCGTCAATGTTGGTCATCCATTGTTTTGCCGACGAACTTATTGGCCCGACGCTCCTGGCGCATTCTCGCGAACATGTTGAGATAAGTATCAGAGCTTGAGAAGCACAAGGAAGTTTTTGGATGTTCAGTTCCGGCACCTCATGGTCGCTGAGTGCGTTGTCGAGACGACTCACACGCACCATTACCTTCGTCTTCATTAAGGATAGTCACTGTTGTGACATAATATCTTACACTTCCGCCTTCATCGACTGCCTAATGGCACGAATAACCCACTAGACTCAGGAGAAAGGGCAAGCACAAGCCAGCTACCCGAGCACAAAGCAACTTACCTTCCCATTTCGATTCGCATTATCGATTTGGCCTCGAGCAGGCTTTGCTTGATGAGCCAACGGATAAATTACCCCATGTTCATGCAAGCCCCTTAGGCTCGATCTGTTTTCCGCCAAGTAACATCTTTGAGTGCACCGTGGACGACTTGATATCCCGAGTGACCTTTTGCTCGGTCGGTGAACGCACGTCTAAGCAACCCCTTGGGGACTAACTCTACGTTATACCCAGACCTCCGAGCATATCAGTACGAGTTTGAAGATCACATGCACACTTGTTCTCTGTGATCATGGGCGCGGACGTCTAGCCCATGTCCTTGCATGCCGTAATCATATCCCAATCGTATTCGTTATGAAACACCATCCTACGAAAAGCTATCAGCGCTTCCTGTGCCTTCGGTCGACCATGCGACAAGCTGGCATCCTTCGCATACTCTCCAACGTTGTAGTTGTCGACCGTGCCCACCCCGAAGACGACGTGGGTGCATATGCTGGCAGTTGAGTCAAAACTTTGAAGCAAAGCACGTTCATCGTTCGATGCTTTACGGTTCGGGCCGTCTACTTCCTCACCAAACAGGGGGGAAGCCCGGATATGTTGCTTTTCGCCCAACCATTGTGGCCTTGGAATTTGCTTGCCTTGTCGTGATTCTCTTGACCACCCCCCGTCCCAGTCGCGACTCGCTTCCCATCCTCACGCGCTTTACCCCGCACATCCGTTGGCATCCGTACTCCTATCTACACGCCAGCTTCGAAGTTTTTTCTCTCTGCCGCCCTTCAGGGTTTGCCTTCCGTCAGCTATGAAGGCGACTGATTTTATCGCGTCTCTGCCATCAATGTCGATCGGCTTTGGTTCATCTCGGACGAGACTGGTGCTACTGTTGTCTTCGGTCCCCCGTCACTGTCCTACTTTCGATCGTCCTATTTGCATCCCATCCGTTTATGGCCGCTTGCCAGGGCTCACCGCTACTCGAAGCGCGCCTGCGGGTCTGCGTTTCGTCCGACCACACGCGTTCACCCTCCTCAATGCGTTCATCGATTCCGTGACCCTCCAATTCCTCCGTCACGCTTCGGTCATGGGAGTTGGGAAGACAAGCTGGAGTGGATTGGGGGAGGCGGAAGGAAAGGTCTCTAGACCTTCACTCCCGGCATGCCAGTGTCGCCTGGCAACGCACACTCGCGTCTTCCCATTGGACCAGCTCGCGTGCATGATTGCCCTACCGTGGGCTGGTGTGCTCTGAGGTTCGCCCTTGACCCATCCTCATCACAGCCACTCACATGGTGATATTTAGGGCATGCGTCGCCCTGGAGGCCGATGGTCCCCACAAAACCAGACAAAGCTGCGTGTTCGTGATCGGTACCAACGTTACTCATGCGAGGTGGGCCTCGTCCATGCCTCATCCCACGGTTCTCGTACTGGGATCATTGGCAGATGTTCTGTACCGTACGCAATATCCAAGCCATAGGTCTCGATAATCTATAGCTTTCAGCTCAGGATTATGTGAATCCCGTGTAGTTTTCCAACCCTTCCTCGCACCCAAAGTGGGGACGTCGGAAAAAAATACAGAAAAGGAACGATTGTCATAGTCATGACTACTGTATGTCCACTGTGCGGATACTATCCAACAAGTCGGCGACCGTTGTCTCCTCGCGCACCTGAACCATGATCAAACTGTCCGTCGCGACCCGTCTGTATATCACCCGACCTATCGGCGCCAACAACAGTGCACCAAACGGTTGCCTCAGCCGGACCAAGAGCCTCAGCGCACGTGTGGCAAGATCAAACCGAGGGATGCCATCTTGAAAATCCGGGTCGAGCAGGGGACTGATCCAGGGGTGAATGAGAATGAGACCTATCATCCCTGATAGGTCGTCCGTGGTCTCGATCTGCACGTCTCCCAGCATCGCCGTCGTCGCACGGTACAGGTTATGCTCGGAGAGATCAATGAGGTTGGTGAGAGGAAAGACGATACCAGGAAGTCGCAGTCGACTAGCAACTAGTGAGAGGGGAGGTAGATTGTGTAGACGTTCATACAGGCCGACGGTGGGAGAAAGATCAGGCATGGATGAGCGCAACGTGGAAACCATACGATCCATCTCGTCGGCTTCGATGTGCTGCGGAACGTGTGGAGGGACGATCTCGTCGTAGACAGTGAGATTGGCAGGAAGACAACTGTTGTAGCTTCCAGAGATACCAGTCCAAGCGAGAAGCGTGACATTGTCAGAACGTGTCAGAACATGCTCAAGGAGGCGTCCAACAGCTTGATTGCCCTCGCCATAGATGACAGGAATGGCAACATTGAAGATACCGAACAAGCAGTATGCAATGTCTTCCTCTCGTGTAGTCTGCCGTTTCGAAGCTAAAAAGAGCTTCTCCCGAACCCTATCCAACCCTGGTCGAAGAGTAGCTAACTCACTCGTAGAAAAATTCATTGCTTGCTCCATCTCGGAGAGGACGAGAGGGGATTCCTTGTGGTTGAACATTCCCAAGTTGAGGTATGGCTTCCAATCCTCGGTGTAAAACTGGACGACCTTCGAAGCAAGGTATTCCTGGCACGTCCATCCTCGAGTGTTCCAGACGCTCTTCCACAGATCACCGGATTTCTGAAACTCAGAGAGGAGACCGAGAAGGTGAATAATGGTAAGAGCGGAGCCGGAATACCACCTGAACATGGCGATAACAGATTCTTGTTGAACTCCCTTGTCGAGCTGGTTGATACAACACGTGTCACTCCAGGCCCATTTGAAGCCGAGAGAGCGCACGATTTGACAGAATCCGAGTAGCTTGTCACTTGTACGAGATGGAGATAAATGGTAGACAGAACCATTTTCGAACATCTGGAAAGTGGGTTCGCTTGGTTCCCACTTGTGCGATAGCATCACGTATCTGTAAAACATGGCCACCTCTTTCTGAATACGTGAATAGTGGAGGCTACCAGGTGGGATCATCGAAGACCGCAGCTCGTCGAAGATTGAGAGTTCCTCAAAGGCTGTAGCTTGTTGAACTTTATCAAAAAGAGAGCCAGAAGATGTGTCAATGAGGACTCTGGGAATGTCACCGATGATTTGCACGATCACCCTTTGGATTAGGGGTGTGAGATCAACGCAGTGGTGACAAAGCTCTAGGGATGAGACGAGATCAACGCATGTCTGTGGTATACTATCAACAAAATAACTTGCCGATGTGCTCATCGCGTGTATGCTGGATGGCCAAGAGCATCCCTTCAAATGTCCTGAACGCTTCTCCATGATGTTTCAGTCGATGCAACGCAGCATATTTTCTCCTGTACCCCTCGTGGGACGATGGGTCAAGCTCGACAGCCTGAATGGCAGTGTTATTAGAGTTCGTCTAGTACAATGGTAACCAATCATTCGTACTTTGGTGGCGTCAATGAGTTCCTCCTGCAATAAACTTTCTCGGGATCTGCAGCACTTGACTAAGATGTTGGTGAAGTTCCTCGGACTGAGCGATAGCGCATGGGAGTAATATCTAATGGCCCAATCGTGAT
>JBBPKK010000663.1:0-18513 GCA_038089215.1 Tylopilus vinaceipallidus
ACACGGCGGGGGCGGGAGTGGTGGACGTACACCAGTATGCGACGACGGGCTCGCGATTGACGAGCTCCTCGGCGCGCTGGAGATACGGTGCGATGGACTTGAGTCCGGTGGAGAGTGGCGGCAACCCGAGCGACATTGTTGGTGTCCGGTGGAGGTGGAGACGACGCGAATTTATATGAACGGATCTGCGCGGACGCGTGGTCGACGCGAGGCAGGCGCTCAGACTCAGGCTGTGATCCGCCGGTGCGTCATGCAAGCCCAATGTTCTCGCACAGGATGGCTCCTGGCCTCGTGTCCGAGTCGGTGCAGCCGTTGGGCGAGATCGAGGGGGTCAGCCCGCTTCCAAATGGGCCCCTTCTTGTGCTCGCAAAGGGCCCTTCGTCTGCAGCCTCTGCCAGGTCCGCGGCCCTGATCGACCAATGTCGCAGCCCGCACCAGCAACCAGGCACCGGCCTTCCATCCTCTTCAGACCAAACCTGTCCACCATCCCGTCCTCGACCTTGGTTACGTCCTCGACAACTTCCTCTTTCATCTTGCCCCCCATCGACCGATTTGGATTCCTCGCCAACCTCTCCGATGCCGCCGCAGTCCCTCCCAGCCAGGAAGTCAGTGACACGGCCTCGTCCCACTCGCTGCCCTCCCTCCGCTCCGCGTCCTCTATGCGGGGCCTTCTTCCCGCCGAAATGGGCCACTCTATGGTCGAGCTCGACATCTACACACAGCCCGGCGGCTCAGGCTACCGCGTCGGACACAACATCCGGCAGGACCAGCTCACCCCAGGCGGTAGTACGCTCCCGGGCCTCATCGGTGCAGCGTTCGAGATGGGCAAAGACATCTGGCAGGAGGATCAGCTGGGCCGAAGGGCCACCTGGAGGAGCAGGGGAGCCACCCTCAAGGCAAAGGACGGCGTTGGCTTGACCACGAGCGACACCCTACTGCAGATTTCCGCCCCTCCTCACAAGAGCACGTCGGAGCTTCGCGTCCTCCTCGGCAGCTCCACTTTTCGCCTCAAGCGGAACGCGTCCGTCGTTCCACCCACACTACTTCACAGAGCCGTCAGTGCTCGGGCACCCTCCATTCCTGAGAACGACGAGATATCCCCCGAGGCCCTTGCGCTCGAAAGGGCGAAACCGCGCGCTCGCGTTGAGCTGGACATTGTGCTCGAGAGCGAGACATGCGTGCAAGGCAGCGCTCTCAAAGGTCATATCACGGTTCACGTCCGCAGAAGCGCCAACAAGGCCCCGGTTCTCCTCTCCAAGGCAAAGGTTCGCGTCGTAGGCTACGAAGCAATTCCACACGGGAACACGCGATGTACATTCTATCAATGCACCGCTCCCTTGCCCCACGTCGCTCCTGCTTGGGACTCTGTCCTGGCAAGCCCGCCTGACCAAGATGGCTGGGCAGAGGCGAAAGAAGGCATACACATGCTGCCTTTTTCGTTGACTCTTCCCGCAGACGGAACCTGTGGGATTTCCAAGGGTACGCTAGACATTCACTCAGGCGTAGCCCTCAGGTACTTTGCCATGGTTTCGCTGAGACTCAAGGACTCAGACACCTCGTCTGAATCTGTGGCTCATTTTTATCGGTCGTGCGAGATCTGGCCTCGCCTCTCGTACGCTGCCAAACTCTCGCCCGCACCACGTCCGTTGGTGAGCGAGGCCGCAAAGACCGTGTTTATGGGGGGAAACGGGAAAGTCAGACTGAGCGCGGCGATGCACAGACTTTACTGGGTTGCTGGGCAGCGTTGTGTCATTCACCTCCGTGTCGTCAACGAGTCAAAGAAGACCGTCAGGAAAGCCTCGATTACCCTTTTGAGGACTACCACCGTGTTCAAGCCACTTGAGGGGCGAAAGGGAAACACCGATCCCGATCCGGATGCGTGCGAGACAATGACGATGCGAAAGGTGGTCGCCGCGAGCGTGTTGGTCATGGGACAAAAGTGTTCCCAGGGACACGCAAGCGCAAAGGGGTGGTGGTCCGGTGTCAGGCCCGGAGACACAGCAGACTTCGTGCACCACATCCTCCTGCCAGTGAGTTCCCCGTTTGGTCTGGCGTGGAGCATTCTGATGGGCGCATGATACAGCCTGATGCCCTCTCCGTGGCCCGTGTGAGGCTGTTGGAAGTGGAGTACACCCTCAACGTCAACGTCACCACGGGAGGATTAGCTTCTGATGTCGAAGCCACCCTGCCCATCAGAATCATCAACTTCCTCTCTATCGATCCTCCCCCCACGTCTGCCATTTCACATCTAGACGGACGACTCCGTGCCAAGCCCCAACTCGGACGCAGCGGGACGTGGTACCGCAAGTCCCGGAGCAACGACGGTCATGAGGAGACCGTGCCTGGAATGAAGTATTCCAGCACGGAGATGACGGTAGTGGCGCAAGAAGGCGCCGAGATGGGGGGATATCCAACGCAAGACTCCATCGTTTCCCAGGCGGGCACCTCGGTTGGGCACGCGAGCGCAGACTCGACCGCGTCCAATTACGCCATGTCCGATTCAACGGGCACGATCACGCAGCAGCTGAACGCGACCGTCTCCCTAGATGAGATTGACCGCGTGATCGGCTCCGACGCGCGGATACACAGCTTTCTTACGGGAGCGGGGCAGCTGACGGTGTCGGGATCTGTGGGGTCCGAGTTTAGCCCGCGTGCTCCACGTGGCTCGCAGCGCCTGGCATCGCTGCCAGAGGCGGTGACTCGCCTGGATGCGCAGGAAGAGAGCACGCCGCGCAAGCACGCGCGGTCCTACACGTTGCCGGAACGCACGCAAGAGTGGGCGAGGGCGAGGGCAGGCAAAGAGGCCGTCGTGCCTTTTGTCGGGAGGCAACCCGACTTGATGCGATCGTCCTCGATGCTGGTGGCGAGACCCGGTACACACGAGGAATTTGGGATGGGGATGGGGACCAGGTCCAAGTCGGAGCTGCTGACCACTTTCGTTAGTACTGGGAGTTGATGTAGTTGGGGCCGACCGATCACAGCACTGTCGGATATGTCCAGAATTTAAGTCATTGGAAACATACAGCTACATGTTGAGAATACATGGCTACGTAAGGCGAACAGGCAAGGCATGATGGATGCGACGCATCGAGTCGACGGCCTAGTACAATTCCAGGCTCATGCCATCGTGGATCTCGTAGTCTCTGAGCGTGATGTGATCCTTGTAGATCGTGTACCTGGATGAAAGAGACGGGGTTGGGGGGACGGCCGGGTGGGCAGGCGAACGACTTACCACTTCTTTAGTTGGATCTTCTTGTGGTCCGTACCCGTCTGCGCACCGATGAGTCGCTTGAGATCGCCAACGGTATCGTCGGGGCTGCACTTGACCCGAACTGTCCGGCCGAGTCAGACAGTACACTCGGAGGCGGTGGGAACGGCCCACCTTTACGACCCAGTCGATCGTTTGCAATGACCTAGACAGCACGGTGAGCTCGGGTCGGCCATGTCAGCTGCAGGCACGCACTTCAATCAACGCCATCGCTCTCCCAGTCCAAGTGAGGGTGTGACGTGACACTAGCAGTGTCACAGCTATTATGATTGGTATTACAGTCACATGTCGGTACATGCCAACTATGAGGGCGTGCAAAAATTCTAACAGGAACCGCCGAATAAAGAGGAATAATTAGAATACGATAACAGCTTCCGACAATGTGACCCGCTGTCCAAACGTGATTAGGAACATGTCTTGAAACCCAGAAGCGTGATGGCCGCCTCCACCTCTTCAAACTGCGGTGTCAGGTTCGGGCGAGAAAACAGAGCCTTGTTCCTGCTCAGGCTCAGCGGGTCGCTGTACGGAGAAACGGCCCGGATAGCGCCCGAATCAAGATGGGGTGCTTCGGGCTCCACCGCGTCTTCATCAGCATCTCTTGTGACTCTCGACGCGGGGCGTGTGGGTAATTCGTCTGTATCTTCATCGTCCCATTTTCTCTGCCTCGCCTTGAGGCAAGCCCAATCCAAGGGAAAACGACTCTTTGCTCGTGACGATAACACCGCCAGACGGGCCTCCTCGGTATCAGGGGAGGGCGGGACGGCAGGGGAGGACAGCATGTGCATCCAGAGATCCGATGGCCTGGATGAGTGAATGTTGCACTTGCGTGGGGTGAGTGGCATGCGCTGCGAGCTCAATTGTGAAGTCAAGCTGGCGCGCTCGGAAAGCGCAGCAATCTGATCGAGCGAAATTTTGGAACGATCGAGCGGGGTCTTTGAACGCCGAGGTCGGTGGCGCGTGGGGCTGTGGGACAAGCGCGACCTTGGGGGGTTGTTTTCGTTGAACGAGAGGGACTTCCTCCGTGAAGTTTGGCGCTTATTCTGAAACCAGTTGGTGACAGACTTGAGCTCCCTGGAAGGGTTTGGCACAGGTCAGGTGAGCCAAAGGAGAGGCCGGAAGTGCATACATGCCGGTTTCAATTGCGAGCGCGTGGCGTTGCGCGCGGGTGGGATGCGGCGTCGTCTTGAATAATGTATGCAGGGCATGTAGCTGCGCGGGGGTGTTACGCCGCCTGACGTATGGAACATAGGCATCGGACGGACCCAGAGTCGTTGAAACTAGCAAGGAGGGAGGGGTAGACATCATGTACAACCGGGAACGAGAGAACAGTGAGCGCACATGTGTTTCAAGAGAGCACTGACATACCCGATCACTAACAAACAACCGCGCAAACATTCGCGTCGCGCTCACGTGACTCCAACACTGGACCACGTGCATACTAAATGGTTGAGTTGTATACATCGTACCCAAAAACTAGATGCTTACAGTAAATACCCCCTGATTATGCCGTAGATACACTTCGTTACACCGTCCCCGTCATAATTTCCACCCTTCCTCTAGAAGCTTGTTTTCTTCCTCCGTGTTCGTCCCTACAGGGGCGATGTACAGTGTCGCTTCCTGCTTCAATAGTTTGAGATGGTCGTGGGACAAACTCTCCGCCCAGGGAGTGTTCAAGTATATCTTCGTCATCGGCACTCCCACACCCTTCCTCAACCGACAAAACTCGGCGATCGCAGGAGCTTGCAAGGCTTGGACCTCCATACATTGAAATTTTGGACAGAGAACATGATGAGCAGGGGTGGCCGCATCCGACACAACGGGTCTACGTTCTCCCGGCTTCCGATAGTTGGCAGGGTTTTCCGCAAACATGTTAAGGATCTCTGGTTTCAACCGAGCCAGCCGCGCATACCCAATCTCAGGCATCGAATCTAGCCATCTAACAAACGTCCGCTTCCCTGCCTGGTTCATCTCCACCTGAATATCGTACAGCGACAGAATCCGTACTTGGGTAAATCGTTGCGTCAGCATGGCGATCAGGGGTGTGTAGTCATTGCCAGCCATAGACATAAGGTTCAGGTCACGAACGCGAGGGGCATGTATCTGTGCAACGATGAAGCACGCGTACGCGAGGTTGAACGAGCCGAGCGTGAAGGTCTTGAGGTTTGGGAGCTCAACAGGCACGTGGTCAAAGGGCTTTTGTTCCGACTGAGGACCTCCCCCATCCAGTGTGAGTTTATCCAGATTAGGAGAATTCTCAAGAATTTGTCTGAAGCGTAGGAGGGTAGGAGATGACTCCATTGCTATATGGCGAAGGTCAAGGGTCGTCAGATTGGAGAGCGGCGTGCTGTTGAAGTCGATGTGAATGCCTGATAAGCAAAGGAATCGTAGGTGCTGGGTCTGACCGCCAAACAAAATGGCAGGGTTCCGTTGGCCTTGAGCATCAAACCCCGGCCCGATCCAAATATAAGGAAGGCCGGAACGGTGAATCTCGAGGCGTTCAATGTTGATGGGTATCCCTGCCTCTCCAGCTGCTTGTAGTTTCTGGAGGACGGTGAGTGCAGGAGGCCAAGAGGCGACGATGATAACGAGCATACGGATCTGAGAGAGTTTCGTAAAGAGTCTATCGAGTATGCCTGACATCTGCTCTGAGGTGAATTTGGGAGTGCCTTGTACTCTGGCCATTTTAGGATCGACTTCGTTAAGTCGAATGTCCAAGCGGGCAGAGCCTGCTCTGTCGAACCATGCCCATGATCTTTCGTACGGGGGAGCGTCGTGGAACCAGATGGCATTCCAGAGGATAGGATCCTCGATCATAAAGCGACGCCATGCTTGGCAAACCCACGTGAGACGCAAGCGCTGCTTTACGCCATCCAAGGGAAGGGCTGTGGACCACACGACGAGGTGGAAGATGTTGGAAATGATTTCTTGGGGAAGGTCCATGAAGCGGAATATGCGCCAGTACATGATCGTCCGGCTGCACTGGAATTGGATGGTTTTTCGGAGGATGTGCATGTCTACTCGGGGACCGTGTGCTGCAATCTGAGCTTCGCCGAACGCTATCGCCCGCTTCCAGCCTTCAACGAGCAGTGGCAATTTCGAAAGATCCTTGGGGCCCGGTTCAGGCTCTGACAAGGAAGCGAGGGTGTCTTTCATGATCTGCCGCTGGAGGTTAGCGTAGGCTCTTGAACCGGGGGTTGGAGCGAGCTGCTGGGCAGTGGGCTGTGGGGGAGGTTGGATGGACATTGTGCGTCGGGACTGTGGGGAGTCAGAGATGGGTAGAAAAGGAGGGAGAGGGTCCGACAGACCTCTGGTGTTGTGTGAGTGGACGAGAATGAATGGCGAAGACGACGACAAGCGTGTTTTATAGAAACACCTCCATTTTCGATCGATATCTGGCACGCACATCACCGCCAAAGCGGCCTTGTTTGTGCTTGTGGGCGCCATAAGCCAAGCAGCGCCTTTATTGGTTGGCTGGGAAACTTGTCCTTCAGCAATCAATCCTTGCCTGCTTCCCTGACGACTCCGAGGTGCGCCTCCGTCGGACTCGGTGCTTCCCCGGCCATCGTCTGCGTGGCACAAAGAGCTCTGCGAAGGGTGTCCCACACTGAGTGACACCCTTCGGAGAACTTTTTGTGCCACACAGACCACAGGTTGCCACCTCGAAAGCGACTTGGCTGACTTGACCCCGCAACCCCAGTCTCCAGGATCGCGCTCAGTTGAGCGGGTACGAACGAGTACCGGTACAAGTCAAGTGCGGGAGAACCCGTGCCGTTGAATCGAGCGCGGTCGGCATGGAAAACGCAGTGTGGTCAGGCACTGGACCTGCAACCCCAGCACCTTAAACGGGCCCAATGGTAAGTGCTCTGATCGAAAAGAAAGCATGCAGAATAGCCAAACCAAAGTTCAGGAAGCCGTGAACACGTCCAGAAAGGCGCGTGGTCTGGCATGTTTGTTAAGCTTGAGGTTGATTTCACCAAGTAGGATCACGTACTCTGAGAAATCGCCCGTTACTGAAGATGAAACGCTTTGACACCATTGTAGTTTGATACTATATACTATGTCAATCTGAACGGTTGGAACTCGGAAGTCTCACGACCTCTTGTCTTTCAAAGGGTGGTCGCTGGTACTGAATTGATACGAGGACGCTTCAAGGTGATTGGAATTCGGTGGGCAAGGATCGTTCTAGCCTGCGTAACTCACTAATATTCGCAAATAGAAGGTAGATCTGGTTTTTGCATGGTTTGAGCCGGTCGATGACTTGCTTTGTCGTCGCACTGGTATACTTGCATTATCCACAAAGCTCGCACTGTTAAATGATAGGCGATTGACGTACAATCAGCGCTGCCTACTAGTTCATCTGTTGTGAGGCAGCTTTATCGCGGACATTCTGTTTTCAGGCTGACGTCGTTGCGTACCTGTTAGCAAGTTACCTTTATTCTACTTTCCAAGGAACACCCTGTTCCGTATGGACAAATCGCCTTTGGCATCGTGCGCTTTCCGTTGGAAATACAGCACTGGTATCTTTAGGTCCGGATGGCAACCTGTTAGCATCGTTCACATCGAGATGGCTGCAACAGTCGGATTGCTAGAACTATGGAAGTAGCAATTCATTCATTCTCCTGCTAGTAAACAACATACACCAAGATACAAAAGCAATCAAAGTAGCCCGCCCCACTGTATCGTACATAGCAAACGCTTATATAGATAGTACACTTTAATGCCAAGCCCCCGGAATACCTCCGGATCCGCTTGCAGGCGCGCCACCACCACCGGAGACAAGCTCCTCAATCACACTGGTGACAATGTCATCTTCGGCGTCTTTGGAAACGGGTGGATGGGTGAGCAACTGGTCCATCACTTTTCCATTCAAGTTGGGGTAAGTACTGTCTGTGAAGCCCATCTGCAATGGCGAATGTCATCCATAACCCAAATCAGAATAGACAACACGTACGTCTGATAGCTTCCTCATAATCCGGTTAAGAGGACGAGTTTCCTTGTTCTCGTGGACGTGTCCACGGTGCATGTGACCCGTGGTGTGGCTACGCCTAGGGATGCTGAACATCTCGAGCTGGGGGTAGGGTCCACGTGCGTTGCTAACAATGTGGACCTGCGAAGCGCTAGACTTAGGAGCCTGGGGTTCCGGAGTCAGCGTAGGGGGATCGGTAGCCCCATTATTATCTAGCATAGTTTGTGTCGGATTATCAGAGGTCTGTCTAGAAAGACTGGGACTGAACAGGCGTGAGTTACCTGAAGACGAAGTGAAGTGCAGAGCCAACCTTTCAGTCGTAGACTCCTGGTCACGGCGTCTCTGTTCTGCCATCTTCTTGATGGCTTTGGCTTGGCGATACCTTTCTTTGCGTGCTTTGTAGTCAGCCTTCGCCCTCTCGACTTCAGCACGAAGCTCTTCAGGTGTAATTTCTGGAGTTGACGAAGGCTGGCCGGCGGTGCTTTGAATACGATCTTCAGCTGCGCGTACTCGAGCCTCGGTAGCTGTGGCAAGCACCTGCGCCGCTGCAGCCCTTGCATCCTGATTGTTTACCGTAGACTCCGGACGTCCAGAGTCACGGCCCCAGAAAGGAGGGGGTGGAGGGCGGGGCCAACAAGAGGGAAAAGGAGGAGGCGGGGGTGGGGGCGGGGGTGGAGGAGGGTGGGCCAATCCACCCCAAAATGGGCCCGCTGGGCGAGTGAAAGGTGGTTGGCTGAACCACGAGTGGTGGTTACGGCGTGGATGAGGTGGCAAGTAAGGAGATCTGAGCGGGGTAGATACCACGCCAGGGGGTGGTCTTGGTATGTCAGACGCTGGTGCGCCAGGGATAACTTGAGTAGCATTTCTAGATGCCTGCGAACCAATGTTACCAGGACTATCCGCGACAAAGTCGCCGAGTGTGCGGAAAATCCTGTCAAGCGACTCGGTAACTCGTGCACTAGCTTCTTGCTCGGTGGTGCGATGAAGCCCTTCGAGAGTCCTGCTTGTCTCCTGCATGGCCGTTCTGTGGAGGTTCTCTGCGGCACGCGAAAGCGCGTCACGGTTGGCATTCCAATAGGTGCCATTCGTAGTATTAGTGATAATGTTGCGGAGATGTTCGGACAATTCCGGATGGGTAGAGAAGACGGTAGAAATGGTGTGCAAGAGAGTGGCAATATCATGTGTAAGAGAGGGTACACGGTCTGGGTCAGGCAAATCTAGAGATGGGAGGGGGGGATCATCGTCGAGGTCCTCTTCCTTTCGCTCTTTAGTGGGACCGGATACATCAGCTACGAGTAGCTGCTCAGGAATTACGGGAGTACTTTGGGCCTGAGCTGGAGTAGCAGCCCCGCTTGCAGAAAGTTGGACCGCAGATCTACCAGAGGAGAGCCCGAACATATCCTCGGAGCTCATGTCGAAAACATGCACAGGAGGCTTGGCTGGCGCCTCGTCGCCAATGACAGAGTCGGCGGACGAGACGTCATCTTCTACGGTAGCTGCACGTCCTTTGCCTTTGCCCCTGTTTTGAGAGGCTGTCGGAGTGAAGGTGAGGTCGGAACGTGAAGCGTCTCCACCCCCAGACTCAACCGCTTCGGACTTGGAAACGCTGACGTCACTCTCCAGGACCTCAACGAAGGCATGAGGGCTCTCAGGGGCATCCCTGGAGAGGAAGAGACTGCCTAAGTTTCCAGGCAGGCGCTGCCACTCTTCCTCTGCGTCAAAGACCAGGGGGAGCACTTCGTGGCCGCCAAAAGTGTTCCGGAAGAGGGACTGTTGTGGCGTAGCGGTAGGGACTGCTTGGGGTGGTTCAGTGGCCCGAAGGCTGCTGAGATCATGAACGGCAAGCTTGATGGCGCTGTTGTTAGCGATGGGGACCGAGATGTAAAAGTCCTGAAGTTCTTCGTCCGAACTGAGAGTCACATTATCGCCGTCAGAGTCAATGTAGGATACGCCAACGTTCTCGATTGCAATATCATAGAGAGAGGCGATCTTGGCTGAGAGCACAGGCCATGTTGGGCGCGTTGGAAAGGTGATACGACGAGTCAAGCCATTAGGCTTGGTCAGCTTGAAGAGGACCGTCATAGTGGTTGATGGTCGAGAAGGAGAAGCTCATCTCCAGCATTTCACCTGCTCGTTTCAAACTCCGACCTGCTGCGCCGAAGCTTATGAGTCACGACTGCGGCAGCTAATCAATTCGTTGCCTCCAAGCATCACGCATACATGCAGTACAGTATGTCTCATCAAGCGAAAATAGCCATACGAGGGTCGATGGCAGCCGGGTCGTTGAGCTACACAGCTAATCAGTGGGGACACAGCTTACACAGCAGTATCTACCCACCCTATAGTTGATGTTCAAAGCACTGATGCTGCTAATTTCTGAATCCGAGAGGTCAAAGTTGTCGCATTCTAGGTTAGCAACCAGTCTGTCCTGGTGGTTACTCTTCGGAATGACGGCGATGCCGCGCTGGGTCGCCCATCGTAACAAGACCTGGGCAGTTGCTGCGCGACATGGGCATCGTAAGGTGCAAGCGATTGAAACACAATCAACATACTCTTCCTATGCGTCCCCGCAATTTGGGAGACAAGGTTGTGCTCCAGCAAAGACGGCGAGTCCTTAGCCATGCCAAGCTCAAGATAGCTCTGCGGGCCGAAAGAGGAATATGCTGTCACAGCAATTCCAAGGGTCTTGCAAAGGTTAACAAGGGCTTCCTGGGCCAAGTAAGGATGCAATTCGACCTGGAGTACCTGCGGCTCGTATCTGGCATACCGCAACAGGTCAAGAATGAGGGACCCCTGACAGTTGCTAGACCACGGTTGAGATATGCAGTGTCCTCTACTGAACCAATGCATACCTCAAACCAACATTCCTGGCCAAGTTTTGGTCGACGAGTTCTTCCATAGCACCCCATGTCTCCGACAATGGTGTATTTTCTGTTTTGCTTCGTGATCCCGGATACGAAAGGACAGAAATTTAAATACTTACGGAGGTGCACTTTGCCATCGTCACCAAACCATTCAGGAGGGTAGCGGTGGCTGGGGTCAACATATTGCAGGGAGATTGGGAAGTGGACCAGAAAGAGGTCGAAGTAGTCAATCCCCCAAAGGTTGAGTTGGTACTTGGCAAGTTGTTTCACCTGTTAGTTTAATTAAGAAGTGTATCACTCTTCGGGAAACATCGCCTTACGTGGTCGTGAGCGTGGAAAGTGTTCCAGAGCTGTTGACTTGCTGTCAGTCTGGGTGCAAATTAATAAAATTTTGCGCGCGCCTTGGACGTAATAACTAGAAATACGCAATTAACTTGGCTCGATGTATCAAGTGTACAACTTACAGAGATCTTCTCGCTTTACAATACCTTCCGCGATCGCCCGGCGGACACCCTCACCGGCCTCTCTTTCATTCCCGTAGTCGCCGGCACCGTCGAGAAGACGATATCCAGCCTTTATGGCATTATAGACTGTCTTGATGACCGTCAGTCATTGTAGTAGCATTTTAGGACGATGAAAACACACATCTGCGCAACTAGATTTGGTGACCTGTGTTGGGCAATTAAGCACGAGATGAACCTGCTCATGGGAGAGAAATTACCTTCCAGAGACCAATCCTTGGGTGAGCGAAGGAAGGATTTAATGGAAGGGTTCCGCATGAATGATGAAGACATACCCGACCAGGGGCATCTAGATAGGTTGGTCAGACTCGGAGTGGCCTGGGGATATCAAGGACTCAGAGAAGGGATGCGTGCCTTTTGCCCGGTTCGCTTGAGCACGACGGAGGCCATTGTGTTGACGATCAATATCGATAAGGTTGAATGGGTGATGAAAGTAAACGGACAGAGGAGCTTTTTCTACGATTCAAGCCAAACTTATGGCCCGAGACCCAACGGCGCCACGGTGTGGGATCCACCAGGTGACTTGCTGACCTTGTGACCTTGACTTTGACATATCTCAATATAGCCCGGGAGTCGAGAGGAACGCGGAAGCCCTCGTGCGTGCCGTAGTCTGGTGACCAGCCCGTCTAACGAGGCAACGGACCGCCAGGCAACATCCAAAATAATTACGACATCCAGCTGGTGTCCGTTTGGGTTGGTACCAATCAGTCCGTGTCGTCTTGCATCCTTAGCTTCCACCACGAACCTTTAACACCAGGACACACTCATTACATCAACATGCGCTGTTATATTCTAGGAATCGGACCCATTGGCTCACTTCTTGCCCATCATCTCAGGGCAACACTCCCACGCACACACTCCATCACCCTCATACACAAGTCTCTGAGCCAAGCACGGACGGCGGCTTCCCTTGGTGGTACAATCTCTGTAGAGAACCAGGGAATAGTGCAAACCAGTGATGGATATGATATGGAGGTTTTCGAACAGGGTGACCTCTCTGGGGCCGGAATACCTCTAGACTCCACCCTTTCCAGAGATGAGCTCAAGCACTATTCACCACCGCTCGAGCATCTGCGGACCGATCCTATAGAAACGCTCTTCGTCACCACCAAAGCACAGAACACCGCAAATGCCCTTTCTCGGATGCTTCCCCGCCTAACACCGAAAAGTACAATCGTACTCCTCCAGAACGGAATGGGTGTGTACGAAGACCTTGTCCAAAAACTTTTTCGCAACCCCGAAAGCAGACCGCACTTTATATTGGCTTCTAATACTCATGGTGCATGGCTCAAGTCCCCATTGCACGTCGTACACGCAGGGATTGGAGAGGTCGAGTTCGGTATCGTTCCAGATAGTCGCGGACGGGATTTTGAAGCATCGCTGTTGGAAGAGTCCAAGCCACGGAGCGAACGCGAACTCAGTCTCGATGATATAGCGTGCCAGGGTGAAACATCTTACGGGCAATATTCAAGCTTACGGGACACGGTAGCCGTTCTCAGATCGGTTGAAGGACTGAACTGCGAATGGAGACGAATGTCAGATGTACAACTTGCAATGCGGAAAAAGTTGGTGGTGAACGCCGCGGTGAACCCTCTGACAGCAATTCTTGGCTGCCGAAATGGTGCTTTGTTTAAAGACGAGGGATCCAAACGAATGCTACAAGATATTTGCAAGGAAGCTTCTGCAGTCTTTCAGGCGCAGCTGGAAGCTGATACACAGGTTCTTCTTGATTCGTACCCTCCAGACGCAGAGAGGAGTCAAACCCCTTTGGGCCGAATGCCGTATGATCTCCAGTCCGATGCGCTGGTAGACGAAGTCAAACGAGTCGCCCAGTTGACAAGAGGAAACATCTCGTCAACACTATCTGATGTGAAGAAGGGCAGACCAACAGAGATTTCCTTTCTCAATGGGTACCTTGTTCGCCTTGGGCAACAATATGGTGTTCCGACGCCCGTGAATTCCACTCTCCTCGATATGGTCAACATGCGAAGTGCTATTCCTGTTGACCAGATGTTCTGAGGGGTACTCATGCGAGGTGGGTGAGGCCATTCCTGGAAGCGCATGAAGGTTTTATTTACCCATACAATTATCGCTTACAGGCAGAGTAGCTGTTTGTGAACAATCATTTACACCGTACTACATGATATCGTATGCACCTTTTTTATCGTAGAGGACATGGGGATTCATAAACGACAGACTACAAACCGTCATGTTATTTTAGAGTGGCACCCGCCGAGATGGCTGTGGAGCATCGGACATCAGGAGGTTCTCCGTCGACACGAATGCCTGCAGGTTGCGGGCCTCGAACTCCGTGTGCTTAATTTCGTAACATGTGCCCCTTGCCAAGTACACATTGAAATAACGAAAATTCAGCGTGCTCGAGCACTGTGGCGATCTCGTCATTATCGAGGACGTGCACGTACCGATGTCGCAGTTGCTGATATCACAGCTCTGTTACGGTCATGGGCGTGCGTATGGCTGGTCACCAGTGAGAGCTTGGGTCAGCACCTTGACGGCTGTCAATCAACTGCCGGGGTGGAACGAGGCAAAGTTTTTCATATCGATCCAGCAAGTACATATTACACCCCCCATATTGGACCACAAAGCAAATTCACTTCC
The DNA here is from genome assembly GCA_038089215.1 of Tylopilus vinaceipallidus. NCBI lineage: Eukaryota > Fungi > Basidiomycota > Agaricomycetes > Boletales > Boletaceae > Tylopilus > Tylopilus vinaceipallidus. Next base: position 14,239 of record JBBPKK010000663.1, read on the forward strand.
CCATTGTCTGCCTGGATAATACAACTCATATGCGGTGCTCTTTGAAAGAAATACCGATCGGCGTTGCAGTGAATGGAAAATTGTGAAGGGCGCGGAAGTTCCAGAGCGATATCGTCGAGCAGCCTGCCAGGGGCCATACCGGGATCGGCGCGGGATATGTGCATCAACTAACTTTGATCGTGTTCGATTCCCGGGCCAGATCCCACACTTGGACGGTGTGATCATCCACTGCTGGTACTGGCAGCTATACCTTCACACAAACCTCTCGTGTCCGCTGTTACTACTACCTGGCATGGCACTGGCAGAATTTCCCTTCGACATCTATGTGCAGATTCTCAAACAACTTCCCGCATCCGAGTCGGCTCATTCACAATCAGTGAGGACGCTGGCTGCGTGTCTCCAGGCGAACTCAATTCTCAAAAGTGCGGCATCCGTCGCTACGCTCTGGGAATCACATTATCGTACGCGGTATACAATCTGCCTTCCTTCAAATGAACTTTCGCGAAGAAAGGCATTTAGCGATAACTGGAAGTCGCTTTACATCGAGCGCGTCCGTCTTGACCGAAGGGCCATCAAGATCCTCGACGCCATTATCTTGGAACGTGATGATCGACTCGAGAGAGCAAGGGAGGTAACATCCGCACTTTCATACGACGTCTGGAATGCACTATCCGAGGAAGCTCAGTGCCCAGTTCCCGAACCTTTCCGTGACGTTCACGATAGGAACGAATGCGAAGTTCCCCGTCACGCATTTCCACGCCACTATTGGGCAGGATCATTGCTGGGTGCGATAGCGCGCAACCATGCAGTGCAGACATGGTGTGGGATGAGGGATGAAGAGGACAAAGATACCTGCAAATTAGAAACAGCGATTGCATGTCTTTCGTCCTATTATGCTCGCCCTCCAATGGAGGTAAGTGATGGACACACTGTATCAGTTTTCAAAGCTCATTGTATGTGCTTTTCGTGAAGATTTCATCACTGCTCGACGTCCTTAGTAACCTTTGCCGATCATATCTTGCGGAAAGAAACCTGGCTATTTCATGGGAGTCCAATCATAGTGAAGCCGCACTGTCTCGTGTATCGTCATCAATTTGTGACTTTCTTTGGGAACATGGATTTAGTTCCGCGGGGCGTGAGTTGTAGATCGCCCGGAGCAAGGTGCGCTAATCATCGTGCAATACAGACTCCCGATTCAACGCCTTCAACACGCGATTTCCCCACTGGTTCCTCACCACGCACAAAGACACAATTCCTATTTCATTAGTATACATTTTCGTGTGCCTTGCTCGTCGCCTGGGAATAACCGCTGCTCCTGTCGATTTTCCTGCAAGAGTTTTGGCTATTGTCTCATCTCCTGAACCTACAGTATGCGATATAATCGTGGATGTTTTCGGATCCCGTAGCAAAGCCATCCTCTCACTTCATGAGGACATCCCTCGTTTACTCGTAGACGCGGGAATCACCCCATCGTCCGTCACGCGCTACGTTCGTCCAGCCAGCGCGGCTTCGATGATTCTTCGTGCATCGAGGAACATACTTGCCTCGTTCTCGCTCCTTCCACCTCTGGAAAGCATTTCCGAAACGGACCTTCACACCGCCTTCTATGTCGGACTCACTGTGAATCTGATTTTTATGAACGACAGGAGATACCTCGTGAACATCATGAAACACATTGCCCGCTTTCCATTAGATGTCCTGTCCGTGTTAACCGACGCTTTAGCGCCCGGTCTTAGCCCACCCATCCAAGCACAGCTCTTGGTCAGTTGCAAAGCAGCGCACGAAGACGAGGACGAGGCCGCGGCTACAGTGACGTTGCGTTCCAAGCAGTCTTCTCTGATCAAACACTTCGTGGGAATGATTTTCAAACATGTCAAGTACGAGTATATAGGATATATATACGGATGGGAGGTGTGTTTCTCCACTGACATCTGTCAATAGTGGGCTCATATTCTTGCAGTCGTCCTGTATGGCTTCCGAGGGATGGATAACGTCGATGAACGTCGATTCACTCCCCCACGGGCGACATCAACCCTTCTACCACGTCTTCGCTCATAACGGGGTTGTGCGATGTGAATCCTCTTAATTCTCTGCGAAGTTTAGTATTAACATACAGGCACAGACGTAGCAGAAGAAAATATAAGGCCAACCACTCTACAAACTCACGAGTATCAGAGGCTTTTTGAGAACGCTCCTGAAGCGGGCCGGTATTTTGAAGGATTCGTTCAAGCGAACGAAAGAGCCAGGTTACTCCTAAGCCCTGAACTCCTTTCTGCTTACCCCGAGGACAATGCTGCCGGCGAGAGATGGATAGAAGAAGGTACAACAAGTTAGCATTAAGCCTAACCTACGATTCCGGGTATCAACCATTTGTAGCATCTATGTACGAGTATCATGAATACTGCACGTTTAAAGACATCTAAACGAGGTAACAGTGAAAGAAATATAGCTGAGAGAAGACGAAAAAAGAAAAAAGGAAAAAGTCATAGGCATGAACATGCTTGTAGGCTGTAAGAATGTAATTCAAGTCTAGGAGAATTGAATGATCACCAATAGCCCAAATCAGTGCCACCGAAGCCAATTTCGAGCCACCTTTCCACGCCTTCTACAGTCTCGCCGGGCCGTGCGTTTAAGCCTTGGAAGCCGACTCTGTGGTACAGTTTACGCGCAGCCAATAGCTCGTCTCCATTCCCGACGTAAAGAACAACGCATGGCTTGACGTTCAGAACGCTAGCAGAGAATCAGTACAGTGGACTGTGGATAGACTGCTGATACTTACTCTCTGCAAATACGATGCAGGAGCCGTCCAGCGCAACCACGGCCTCTCCAGCGCTCCGCCGTAAAAACTTTGGTGATCACCGTCACGTTCTCCGACTCCCTTGTAGTGGCCACAATGCATGCGGTCTCCCAGTCTTCGTCTCCTTGCTTAATCATATGCACCCAAACTTGTTGGTTGTTGATCAGCGTCTTAGCCTCCAACTCCGCACGGGCGTCATCAAGCGTATAGGGGGGCTGTAGGGATGTGAATCATTATATTTCTATGCCACGCAGTGTATGCAGTACTCACTGAAGTGACGGAGAATCCTTTGCACATCGCTGTGACCCCTTCTAGCTGGGAATGGTTTGCAGGACGGAGCGAGATGAGGATGTCATCGGACTCAATACTGGGAAACGAATCCGACGGCGTGTTAAGCGTCTCCCTAGTGCAGAAAGTAAAGGTCGCATCGTAGAGCAGGTCCTTGCAAATCTGAATATTGTATCCCCCCTCCTGCGCCCGCTGTTCGAATCGTTGGGCAAATTTCTCTGCTACCTTCGCTTTGGAAAACACGGAGAATACTCTTCGCGCCCCTCCAGGAACCTCGCTCAGCAGACAGACGACAAGATCGTCCATGTCCTTGCCAAGTTTTTCCTCGTCGGAGAGCTGAGACGATGGCTTGGCAACGAACACGAAGATCGGGTACTTCCCCATCTCCCCCTCGGTGCAAGAAAGTATGAACTCGACATTGTTGTCTGTCTCACCCCGTAGGATTATCCACAGCTGTTCCTTGTCGTCCTCGTCAAGGGAATTTCTGGCTTTATTCGCAAAAGGGAGGATGGTGTTCGCGGCGGGTTCGTCTTGCATCAGAGCGTCCCGAAATTCTTGAGGGAGCTCGGAAGCGCGGTTATATACGCTAACTCGACCAGTAGGCATGGTCGAAGGGAATAGAGAAGTGAGCATGCATAGCGACCTTATATATAGGAGAGGAGACAGCAAAAGACACTGAAGTGAAACGAAACGGCGAATAACATCGTTCCCGGCTCTAAGGAACCATCTGCATTGAGCGGTTTGAGCCATCCTGCGTCGCAATGGAACAGCGGGTGCGTTGAGGGGATTCCGCCTTCGGCAAGACAGACTGGTCGAACAATGAACACTAGGGTCACCCACGGATGATTTTCCGGGCAAATCTGCTGTGGAGCCGCATAAGCGGGAAATGGTGGTTTTGCCTTGATATCGACATCCACCCGATCCTTCCGCACTACAGCACTTGAAGCGGCGAGAACATTACGGGGTGGAAATGCGTATGACTCACCGCGTTTGCAGGAGACAGTGGATGGTCACTGACATGGAAATGAATTCCAGGTAATAAGTGACGAGAGGGAACACAGCTTACCATGCTGTTCGCTGCGACCCAAGGAGAGGTCTCAAAGGGTGCCGGCGGAGCTGCGGATGTTTGCAGCCTGAGGCCGACATGGTGGACGGAAGCCACCCGGGCCCGGGGTTGATCCACACTGCGA
>JBBPKK010000664.1:0-18490 GCA_038089215.1 Tylopilus vinaceipallidus
GAGGTGACATTAGGTTAAGAGTGTACCAAAGTTGGTAGTAAAGTGTAGGATAGCGAAAATGCGAGGTGACACTAGTCAAAGTGTAGCAACTTTGGTAGTGCAAAAGTGTAGTCAAGTCTGACTGACATCTGACTGACACTAATCCAAGTGTAGCCAAAGTGTAGTCAACTTTGGTAGTGAAAAAGTTTCATCCTGTAACAATCAGACATGTCATCCAGATGACCACATTTACACACACTCTATCTGGACCCACTGGACCCATTTTCCCACACTATCAGACCTACCACACATACCAGACCCTAGCAAACTGTGTCTGCAACCATTATTCCTTGTGTCCATCCATCTGTTCTGTCTTGCAAGTGAGTTTTCATATTTTTTTATTATTTATTTCCACTTGTTATTGCTTTATATTCACTACACTACATTCACTGGTCTCACCAGACCCATGCTGGACTTACCTGAACACTATGTATACTTGGCTGGTTTGTCATTATCTTTCTTGATATATCTTTCCACAACTTTCTGCATACCATCTGAACCATCCTGTCCATTTCTGCTGTCACCACCACTATTTTTAACCATTCTATTGCTCTTTACAACCCAGCTGGTTTGACATTTCACCTGGGAGTGTTCAGACCCACCATTTCTCAACCTATCATCACACTTAGAACAGTAAGTCTCAGTTTTTCTAACTGTATCTCTCTCCTTGCTCTCTCTGAGAAGGAACCTATTATATCCTCTTCACTCTGTCTATGTCATATCCATCCCTTCCAACCTCATCTGCCTCTCCTCTGAACCATCTCCAACATCCTCTGACCTCACACCATACTAAATCCATTGGACATATCTCAGAGTCACCTCTAATATGCAGTCCATCTTGGATTATATTAGATAAGCTTCCCCTTTTGTTCCTCCATTCTATAGGGTCCTTAGTAACTAGGTTCCTCTGGACCTTTCTCCTCACCATTCCAGTTCCACATGGTTTGTTGTGATTTGTAATGTACCATATGGTCCTTTCATTCTATTTCATATGTTGTCCATTCTATTCCATACCTTCATACCTGACCTCAAATGTATATAAGTTGTATCTACTTCTGTACTCTGTCCTCAGTATGAATATCAACTAAGTTTCCCTCCTTTCCTCTGAACTCCCCTCTCTCTCTCTAAATACTAGAACATGGGATTGTACAACAGCATGACACATATATCCTATGCCAACATCCTAAACCTCTCTGTCCCATTACCTCCATCAGATCTCTGATCCACCTCTGTCCCCACCTCTGTCTCTTCACCCCCAAAGCCTTGAACTTCCATTGGATTCACCCTCATACATTTCTTAGGTAATTCCTTCTATATCAGTCATTAATTCACCATACTCATTGGAACAGTTTTGTATTAAAATGCAATGGTTCTCAATAGTCTCTAATTATCACCACTAACTGTGAGTGCATAAAATGGAGTGCTTATTTCTGGCTTTCTATTCTATTGGTCATTTGGGTCAAAGGATTTGATAATGATTTAGTAATATGATAGCCATATTAAAATGACGACTCATTGGGATACTGTCAAATCTGGGTTTTTTAAAAATGAATCTAACAGAAGTTCAAAGCTTAGAGGACAAAACAGCAGAGGTGGGGACAGAGGTGGTCAGAGATCTGATGGAGGTATGGAGATGAAGGGGTTAGGATGTTGGCACAGGATGTATGTGTTATGTTGAAGAATGATAATCCAAGCTGCTTTTGTGGCAGGTAAACTGTAGACTGTCAAGTCTGTATTCTCTATATATATAATTGGATAGCCCTTTATCTGGCATTAAAACTGCCCTAGCTATTTTCCTGACAATTAGATTTCTACTAACATTGGGACAGTTTTGTTGCTCAATGTATGTGGTGGCAATAATAAGGATGAGATTGCCACACTGTTTGCAATAATGAGAATAAGAATGAGGCTCCTGCACTGTTCCATATGGTTGCAACAATGATGGTGACTGTTAAACTTGAATGGTGAACTTGGCCCAGGCTAACCCCTGGAGTTCCAGAATTAAGGGGGTTGGATGGGACTTGGCTTCACCTTATGTAATGTATCCTTGTTCAACTCAGTTCTGGATTTGCAGATGGAGGGTTGAAGATTAGAGTTGGCAGTTGTTCAATGACAAGCAAGGACAAAGAAGAGAACATCTAGTTCTGTTAATATTCCAACTGAGGGAATATAGGCATATTTTATGGTGTTTATATATGGAGCAAGAACTATTATTAGTAAGTCTGGATGTCAGATGTCAGAGTTTACTAGAGGGTGGGAGATAAACATGTGGCAGTCATTGCCTCATAGCTAAGCTCCTAGGCAAACACTGGTCTTAGTGGTATCTAACCAAAGAATGGAATGTAAGTAAAGGGAATCATATGAGTTTAGTAATGTACAAGTCTGGATGTTGTAAATATAGAGGCGACAGAGATCAAGGAAAGTGTTGTAAAGGTGGTGTGGCATGGAATGTAAAGATTTAATCATAGGGAACAGCTGTTCTCTATAGTACCTCATAGCACAAATATTAAATACACAAGGCAGATACATAAAGGTCTAGCCTCTTCCACATGGGTGCCTGACACTGGATAGCTTGCATCCCTCTGTAGCCAGTTGTCATGTGAACTAGTCATGTGCTAAATCTCACAGTTATGTGCTTGTAAAGTAAAAGTCTAAGTTCATTATAATACTTGCCTAAGAAATGGGCCAATATTGTCAAATCCTAATTTTCTGAAGGTGAATCTGACAGGATTGTACAGTGGCATGACATATATGTCCTGCACCAATGTCCTAAACCCCTTCATCCCATTACTTTTGTTGGATTTCCAATCCACCTCTGTCCCCACCTTTGTGTTCTAGTATTTAAAGAGAGAAAGGATTCAGACAAGAGGAGGAAAACTTAGTTGATATTCATACTGAGGACAGAATACAGAAGTAGGTACAATCTATATGCATTTGGAGTCAGGTATGGATAGAATAAAGAGACCATATGGTACATTTCAGGATATGACAATACCCTGAGATGCAAAGTTTGGACTCTACTTGGCCATCTACCCTACATTGTCTCAGTTGTGGTCATGGCCCACATGTGTTCCCATAATAGGTTATTAATAGCTTGAGCTTATGTTATATCCATTCCTTCCAACCTTATTGCCTCTCCTCTAAACCATCTCCAATGTCCTCCAACCTTATATCCATCAGACCTATATACCTTGGAAGTCACCTCCAATACATGGCCTGTCTTGGACCATATTAGATAAGCTTCTCCTTTTATCTCTCTATTCTATAGAGCCATGACCAGTTCAGCACAGAGGAGGCCACACTTCACACCCGGCTCAAGCAGCTGGAGCAATACCAAGAGGCTGAACAGGTGGCAAGAGCTTGGCATAAGGCAGAAGAGAGGGCACATTGTGAGGCAGAGGAAATAGAGTGCCAGAGAAGGGTGGTAGAGGAAGAGGTGCAGCAAAGGAGGCATTGTCAGGCTGTGGAAAGTGAGTGGAGGACAAGGAGAAAGGCAAAGAGGAGGGCAATGATGAGGACATGGACAGAGAGGGGTTGGAGGTCAGAGCCTGATGGCCCAACCTTGAAATAGTGTAAATGTACATAAAATCAAGGAAAGGGAAAAGTCAGAGTCAGAAATCAGAGTGATATATAAAGCAATACAAGCATGAAAGAAAGGACAAAAAAGGGGCAAATGTCAGAAATGGCATTCTAGAGTGCTGACAGCAGTCTGGACTTGTCAGAGTACCTCCAATGGAAGTCCAAGATGAGATCTTTTGCATTGTCTAACTCCATGGCTAACAGCCAGGAGGTTTCATCATCAGTGCCCTTATAGCTGAGCCAACATACTAAGTACAGGAGTTGGCAGTGTCACCTTCTCTGATCAATCTTGGAGTCTAGGATCTCTGTGATTTCATATTCAGGTTCTCCATCAACTTCAATCAGAGGCAGTGGAGGTTGGACTCAGTTTTCTATAGTATTGAGGACAGAGGGTTCTAATTGTGAAATGTGGAAAATGAGGTGGACAGAGTGAAGTGAATCAGGAAGATGTAGCATAACCAACATCTCCATTTGGAGGAACTCATAGAGTTCATCCTAAGTCTGTAAAGTAGGTTGATGCAGCAGAGGAAGTGAGGGGGTGATTGGAGTGAATAGAGAAGTTGGGGTGGTACTCCTTGCTTGCAAAGAAGGGTGAGACACCTTGGCAAGAGGAAGCAGGTTGGACCAGTCATCCTGTTGATAGTTGCAATATATTCATAAGTATGCCTTTCACACCAGTATTTGCCTTACATTTCACTTCTAATTCCAGTTCTGAGATTCTTTCTATTAAATTTATGCATATTACTCTATTTTGTGTGCAGGCCATTAGGATCCAACCTCCAAACCCTCTTCATCCATGTCCTCATCATCACCCTCCTCTTCACCTTCCTCCTTGACCTCCACTTGCATCCCCACCTCCACTTTCTTTGCCATCATCTCCACCTCCCTGCATTGTGCCAGCTGCTTGAGCTGGATGCAAAGCATGGCCTCTGTCATGCTGAACTGGTCAGGGGTCCAGTCACATGATCTGTTGCCAACCTGTTTTTGGAAGGGGAACTCATGTGGACCATGACCTCAACCAAGCCAATGTGGGGTAGATAGTGAAGCAGAGTTTGAACCTTGTGCCTCAGGATATAAGTGTGGCATAGATGTATTTCTGGATTGAACTGCAATTACTATCATCAGCCATGTCTACTATTTTAGGTTGTATCCATTCTCATTGTCTTCCAATCCAATTAGGCCTCAAGAGCTCAGCCTTAATGACCTCATAACATCCTAGACACATTGAACAAACCTTGGAGTCACCTCCAATATGTGGCCCATCTTGGACCATATTAGATAAGCCTCCTCTTTTATTCCTCCATTCTAAAGGTCCTTAGTAACTAGATTCCTCTGGGCCTTTCTCCTTTTCATTCTAGTTCCACATGGTCTGTTGTGATTTATAATGTATCAAGGCCAACTCCGATATATCTGGTACCAACCCCAGTACCAACCCTGGTTCAATCTCTTTCATCTCTGTACCTATGACACTTGGACTTGTATGATTAGATTACTAACACCCAATGACTCTTCCTGACATCTTACCCCTTATGCCCCTTTAACATGTTTCACATCCTCCAAGAAACTCTGAGGAGACATCACACTCTATTTTAGTTTAAACACCTCTGATATGTTTCACTCTGACATGATACAGATACATCTCACTCTGACACCTGATATCCTGACATTTGACATTTGGCATCCAGATTTACTAATACATTTCCTCCTATATATAAACCCTGTAGAATACACCTTAACTTGACATTCTCACTCTCCCTCCTGGTTGTCATTGCACAACTCCACCTCTGACCTCCACTCCTCCATTTGTAAATCCAGGACTGAGTCAAGCAAGGGCACATCACATAAGGTGAAGCCAAGTCCCATCAGACAACAACTCCAGAGTTCCAGAGTTGCACTTCCATTGTTTGTTCTCATAGAACAATTTCACAGCTTCTCCACCAGACACATCCCTGGCTTGGCATTCCAGGCTCCTCCAAATTCACCTTTGCACTCACCTACTCCTGGAGCACAATCAAGGAAGTTACTGATGTAGAAGGTGCCACTGCCAATGTGTTTTTTCATACCCCCAACAATGAGGACAACTCCAAAGCTCTGGGTGAGCCTGGAGATGACCCTTCTGATGGCAACTCCAACTTCCCTAGAGATGACCTCAACCCCAACTTTTCTGAAAATAGTGATGATGAACAAATTCCACAGAGCACACTTGCTAATCTTGCAAGCACTATCTGCAGCCTCACCTGTTTGTCTTGGAAGAAGACTTCCAAGTCCTCATAGCAGACCAAAGTCTGGGAACCCAATCAGTCTGATGGCACAGACCCCTGCAAACTCCGAGTTTTCTTAGTTCAATGCAAGCTTAACTTCCAAGATTGTCTGAAAGCCTTTGCCTCCAATTGTGCTAAGGTCACCTTTGCACAGTCATATCTAAAGGGTATGGCCTTGGAGTGGTTCAAGCCCAACTTGCTCCAAATGGAAGACTCTGCACTCCATCCTGTGTGAATGAATAATTATAGAGAATTTGTTTTACAGATGAACTTCAGACCACATGACCCTGTCAAAGATGCAGAGCACCAATTAGACCATCTGACAATGAAGGATGCATTGGCAGTGTGTCAACATGTTGTTGGGTTTAATAGGATTGTGTCCCAAGTCTGGGGCCTCCTGAACCACATCATGGATAAGATCTTGCATGTTGGCAAACCCCCCACTCTCTCCAAACTTGCTCATGCTATCAATGCTCACTACTGGGAGTGCAAATCAGAGGTTAGCTGTCAGATGAAGCCTTCATCTAACCCTCCCAAAGTGTCTGATAAGTCCTCTGCTACATCTTTATTTTCTGCTGCTACATCCAGTTCTTTTAAAGAATCTAAAGGGAAGTCTGCCAGCACCTCCACCAACTCCAGAGCATCCACCATTCCCAAGCCTGACTTGTCATCCAAGCTAGGTAAAGACAGCAAGCTCACTTTGGCTGAGCACAAGTGGCATTTCAACCTCAACCTATGCATGTTTTGCAGTTTCACAGGGCATGTGGCAAGAGACTGTCCAAAGTCCACTTCATGTACCTCCAAGGCTAAACCTGGGGCCTCCTCCAAGGTGAAAAAATAGGCAGCGACCTTTGTGACTCCACATGAAATGGAGGTTGTATTGACCCTTCCTGTGCACTCTCAAGGAGCTCCAACTCAACACATCCACTCTTTCCAATCCCAAGTCACTCATGCCCTCCATCTCTCTAGTCTCACATGGAATTCTCTCTTTTCCTGTGTTGATTGACTTTGGCTCCTCTGATTATTTTATAGATATGGAATTTGTCAATAGTAATGAACTTTTAACCTACTCCGTACCTTTTCTTTCACTCTAGTTGTTTGATGGTACTTCAAACACTACCATCGCTCAAGCACTTGACATTTCTATCTGCTTTCCCACTAGTGATATTACTCTGACAATGTTTTATATCACTCCACTGGATGACTCCTGTTCTATTGTCCTAGAACACAACTGGCTCACCCACTACAATCCATTGATTGATTGGATTTTGAGCAGTATCTCACAAAGAAAGACCACTATCCACTCCCACACATCTCTGATCTCCTGGATGCCTGTGCCTGCATCTCTACTAAGCTTGATCTCTGGCATGTGATACAGGTACATGTCACTCCAACACCTGACATCCAGAGTGTGACACTCTCCAAGGTAATCCCCACTCAACACATGGTACTCTAGTGCTGCTGTTAGTAGGCAGAGCAAGCCTGCCAGTGGCTCCAAGTTATCTGTGCCACCCACCCAAAAGAAGACCTCTATATGTCAAACTCAGAAGAAATGGAACAATGCCCTGATTGTGAACTAAATGCCAGTATAGTGCCAGCCAACCGACCCCTGCCTTGCACATAGCAAATGCCTTTCCATCCATTCCCCCCCATCCACAAATCTAGATGTGATTGAAGAGGCTGATGAACCTGATGACCCTGCCTTTCCTTACAATGATACAACACATTTGGCTATGATACTAATGTCTAGATCCTCTCACATGATGCATTCCAGGTCATGGATGACTTCCTAAGTGCTCTCACTCCTCCTGGACTAGCTCTGAGCTTAGATGATGATAGTAGTGAAGCATTCAATCTGGATGTCTCAGGCAATGAGAAGGGATCACAGCTGCCATCTGATAACAACAACTCTGACTTTGAGATGCAGCAGAAGCTCCAGCTGAAGACTATATGCACCACATTCAAGGCCTACCAAGCTTCTTACAATCCAGAAAAACTTGGTAAGGGCTGTCTCTTACAAAGTACATATCAAACTCATTATTGTTAGTGTTTACAATCCAGTATGCTGCCTGTTGACCAGATGGCTCAAATCCGCCATTTGAGATGCAGTCCACTATTACACTGGATGAACTTCAGTTTGCAGTTGCCAAGAAGATAGAGAAATTTCCTGGTTCTATTTGCCTTCAATATTGACTGGACATCTAGGTGGCAATGTGAGTTCCACATGAAAAGTGCCAACAATCCCATATATTGCTACAAGCCAAGCAGTTCCAATAATTGCTTTCCACTGACCATCAACAACATCTCTCTTTGGGCCCTTCAAATTGTATGTCATTTCTCATACTCAATATCTTTGTCTACTGACACAACATTTGAAACAGATGGATAAAAGTGGGACTATCAATGTCAAACCACCTGGTATTGTGATCAAGAATCCAAGGTCACAGGCACAATTTGGCAGTGAATTACAGTCTCATGACATGCAAGGATCTGGAGGATGCTCAGGCCACCATTCTGCTCCCTCCCTCCAAATCTTTTTTGTTCCATGGGGGGAGAATGGACAGCCTGTGCCATACAATACAGCCACTGGTCAGTCCTCCCATTGGGTTGACTCAGCACTGTCAATCCCTCACATGACACCAATCATTGGTGGCTCATTGGGATCACATTCAACATCACAAGCTCCCAGCCCATCCATTCAAATCCAGCCTTCTGGTATCATTGAATGGCTCATGTATCTTGATCAGCACAAGCACAGGAATGAGGATGGCATCAACTTCTCATCCTTTGGCAAGGCATTCAGTGACAATGAAATTGTCCATTTTGCACAGCTGCATCATGACTACATTTCACTCTCAGAGCTGCAATCACTGCTGGAGATCATGCTTGGTGCTGCTATCTCTATTTTTCAGTATGCTGATTAGGATCTTGACACAGTAAGGATAGGAGTATTAGCTACTCCTCCACAGTAGTATGTTTTTGTTTTACGGGTGTGCAGCATGATACCAGGGTGGGTCATGATCTATTCATGATCAAGGAATCAGGAAGGCTATGGCCATAAGCAGCCCATAAGATTTCTGTGTTTGACTATTGACTTTAGGGCCTGTCTAGGACATGTTTTGAGCTGTAAAACACAAGGTAAAATGTAAAAACCCACCTGGCCGTTCAATGCCAGTGGCCTGAAAAATCGAATTTTCAGAAACTTGTTTTTTCTTGACTGGTCAACACAGGATGAGTTCCACAGTGTCTTCCAAGTCAGGAAAGACAGGTGTTTTTTTTGTTGCTGACATGGAAATATATGAAATTGACATATTTTAAAAGGCTTTCAGCAAAATCTAATTTTGCCTGCCTATGATGTTTGGAAAGAAGAGGCCATTTTTGCTTGACTACAGCCTTCATTCCTGCTTGTTTGAGACGATGGTGCATGGTCTGGGAAGATATGGAATGGCTCTTGATGTTAGAGAGTGTATGGCTGACTTGGACAGCATTTTCAGCCTTTCCAGTTCCAATTAGATAAATAGCATATCACATGTCAGTGGGAGTAATAAGAGATGGACATCCACCAGTAGCTTTAGGAAGGTTGGGAAGGTATTTGAGGTGGATTTTACTAATAGTAGAGTGATTAAAGCCAGTAGCATTTGAAATCTGGCAAGTAGATTGACCCAATTCCAGAAGAGAAGTGATGTGGGTGATTTGCTCAGTAGAAAGAGATTTCATGATGGTGGTAGTGAAAAGAGAAGATATTATGTAAAAACCATCAGCATTGGACTGTAGAGGACTGGAAGCAAGTTATTTGGTCAGATGAGACCAAAATCAATCACATTGGATCAGATGGTAGGAAATGGGTGTGGAAAAAGGCAGGAGAAGGCCTTAGTGATAGGCTGGTGGAAGGAACAGTAAAGTTTGGAGGAGGTTCTTTGATGATGTGGGGTTGTATGACTTTGGAAGGAGTGGGATTGGCTTGCAAGATTGATGGTAGGATAGATGCTGACATATGAAGATTTTGGAGGATGAACTACCCCAAGCACACCAGCAAAAAGGCCAATGATTGGTTTTCTAACCATGATTTTGTGGCCATGGTGTGGCCTGCTCAATCTCCAGACCTCAGTCCCATAGAACATTTGTGGTTTCTTCTCAAAAGAAGGCTAGCAGAGTATCCTGAGCCACCCAAAGGAATATTGGAACTTTGGGAGCACATTCAAGTGGAGTGGGAGAAGATTGGAATAGAGGAATGTCAAAGATTGATTCAGAGTATGCCCAGGAGGATTCAGGAGGTGATTGAGGCCAAAGGAGGATACACTTCATACTAATTTATAATATCCTTAATGTCAGCAACAACACTGTTGTTACATAAGGTATGATGTAGTGCAAGCTACAAAGCAAAGCAATACAAAAGTCTTCACATTCACAAGTTGCTCATTAATGTAGAGCTAATGATATTTGCCTTGAGAGGAATACTAAGTGGGATTGCAGGCCAATCACACAAAGAATGGTAGAATACTATATAGGATTTTGCAGATTTAGCTGGGGATTTCCCAAGCCAATCCATGGGTTTTGTATACATCCAGTGTACTTTAGGGGTGGTAGGAAAACAAGGCAGAAAGGAAGGTGCTGTGGAGAAGCATCAGAAATACTAAGAACTGTTGGGGCAGTGTCCACAGCATCAGAAGATTTAAAAAGAAAAAGATGGTAGCTATGAAGGAGCATGGCCAAGGTGCCATGCAATGAGGATGAATAGAGAGAAAGATAAACATATGGTGCAAACTAAGGCAAACCACACGACTTTGAGGGTGAAGAAGACAATCTCTAGAAGAAATAGGTGTGTACATACAAGCAAAGGGGAAAGAAGGGAAAGAAGAATAGACAAAGAAAATGTAACAACTGTTGCAATGAGTACCCTTGATTTATTGGAGTATATCTCATGTGGCCATGATTTAAATCACATGACATCAGGGAATGATGTGTAGCCAAGAGTGACTCCTATATTTAGTGTCACCAAAGCTAAGTGAGATTCCAATATGTGATTGTGGTGCACTTTGCACACAGATTGAGGTTAGGTATTGCAATGGTTTTTGTTAACTGTAAGTAGACTAGAATACATAAATGTGCCTCACATGAACATGCCTTTTGGCAATAGAAGAGAAAGGGGGTTTTGCCATGATATTTAAACTTTGAAAGCCTCTCAAGGCTATGGACTACTTGGTGAATAGGTTGCTAAGAGTCTATTCTCCCATATAGGGAGTAGCTACTTAAAAGAAGAAGGGGTGCCCAAGAAAATAAAGGTCCCATATAAACCTCAGGTCCAGCTATGTTTTAATAGATATGCTCTACCAGGCAATAAAGAGTAGGGTGAGTGAGGAGTAGTTAAGTCCTAATGATGTGTAACCCAGTTACTAGCATCAAATGTGGCTCAGGCTACTTTTACTAGGCTTAAAGGAGCTAAGGTTATGGGGGAATGCCACAAGGACTTAACTAGAGTCCTTGGGTCATATACTTATTCTACATATATATACCATAGGGCATGTTTGTACATATTGACTACTTGGTCCATGTGTATCTACATGTGCATACTTATCTATGACATGTGTACTGTTGAGAGAAAGAAGTACATGTGATGTCTTGTCAGAGATTGTGCCTGCATGAGGTGGTCTAGAGCACCTTATGGTATGGTAATTAAATAAGGTTGATAAGGGTCTAGCCCTTACCACATGTGTGCCTGACACCAGACAGCTCAGATCCCTTCATAGCCAGTCATTACATGATCAATCATGTGCTAAGTCTCACAGTCACATGCATAAGAAAGAAACTAAGTTAGACATGAGCCTAGCAATGGAATGTTAGGCAGCATGCATAACAATATATACTTCTAATGGAAGTCTGTGACAAGTTCTTTTGCATTGCCTAACTCTGTGGCTAGCAGCCAGTACATTTTTTTATCTGTGCCCTCATAGCCAAGCCAATGTAATAAGTAGAGCTGGCAGTGACATCTCCTTCAATCAATCTTGAAGTCTAAGATCTCCACAATCTCATACTCAGATTCTCTGTCAATCTCAGTCAGAGATGGCAAGGGTTGTTGGACTTGGTTTTCTATAGTATTTGGAACAGAGAGTTCTAATTGTGAAATGTGAAAAACATGGTGGACAGAGCAAAGAGAATTGGATAGACATAGCATAAAAGAATAGGAATCAGGATGAGTGATAATCAGAAATGGACTGAGGTGCTTCTCTGAGAGCTTTTTGAAAGGTCTCATTGATCAAAAGTACTTGGCCTTGACATACACCACATCTCTGATCTGAAAGTCCAGGGCTGGACTATGCTTGGTGTTGGCAGAACCTTGATATTATTCTTGTGCTTTTGATATCTCCATTCAGAGGAAGTTATGAAGTTCATCTAAGTCTGTGATGTAAATTGATGCAGTGAAGGAAGTAAGGGAGCAATCAGAGTGAACAGAGAAGTTGGGGTGATACCCCTTGTTTGTAAAGAAGGATGAGATGCCTGTGGTAGCACTGGGTGCATTGTTGTAGGTGAACTCAGCCAGAGGGAGCAGGTTGGACCAGTTATCCTGTTAATAGTTGCAATATATTTGTAAGTACTGCTTTAAGGTTTGATTAGCATGTTTTGTCTGTCTGTCCCTCTTTGGATGATACCCAGAGGTAAAGTGGGGTGCATGTCAAGTGCTTTGCCTAGAGAGCAGAAGAAGTGAAATATGAACTTGGAACTCTGATTAGAGGTGACATGGATGGGACTCCATGCTTAGAGAATACATGAATGAGGAACAACTTTAGGTTAGTGGAGATGATGGTGTTGTTACAGGATGATATGTTTTCACTATCAAAGTTGACTACACTTTGGCTACACTTTGACTAGTGTCATCTCGCATTTTTGCTATCCTACACTTTACTACCAACTTTAGCACACTCTTAACCTAATGTCACCTTGCCCTAGACTTTACTACCAACTTTGGTACACTCTTAACCTAATCTCACCTTATCCTACATTTCACTACCAACTTTGGTACACTCTTATCCTAATGTTCATTTGTATAGGTTACCACCCCAGATTTCTAGATGGGATCTCTACATTCTACAAGCATTATCTGCATGTTCTTCCACATGAAATCTAGACTTCTAGAGGCTATGCCTTCCATTCCACCATACCATGCTGCACCAAACATATTTCACATATTTATTGTATATTCAACTACTTTCTCATGTTCTCCTCTTGCTATTCATTTCTCTCCATTCTGATGCTTCCATTCCACTACCAGGCTATACTAGGCAGTGTCCCCTTTGCCCTCCACATGTATAATCTGTACTCAAGCCAGGAAATCCAGTCTGATTCTCCTGGAGTTTTCCCCTCAAGCTTAGCATACCAACTCAGTCCCCTCATGGCCTAGGAGGTCTAGTGAATAGCCTAAGAACTCTGGCAGAGCTCAAGGGTTGTTTCAAATGTCATAGGTGTGGATGAATATTGCTTGCTTGGATAACCTGTTGATAACTACCAGGATGGCAGTGAAACCATCAGATGGGAGCTGCTCAATGAAATCCATTGAGATTGTCATATCCATCCCTTCCAACCTCATTGCTCCTCCTCCAAACCATCTCTGACATCCTCTGACCTTATGCCATCTTATATTCATCAGACTTACCTCAGAAGTCACCTCCAAAATGGAGAGAGCATACAATACATTACTAATTGCAAAAGAACATGTGGAAACAACATAGAGAGGAGAAAGATCCAGAGGGACTGAATTACTAAAGACCCTATAGAATGGAGAAACAAAAGGGGAAGCTGATTTAATATGGTCTGTACCTGTCTCCAAACATATACATATAAGTTGTACTTACTTCTGTATTCTGTCTTCTAATGTATATGAATATCAACTAAGTTTTCCTCTTCTCATCTGAACTCCTTTCTCTCTTTAAATACTAGGACATGGGATTGTACAGTGGCACAACACATAAGTCCTATGCCAATGTTCTAACCCCTCCATCCCCATACCTCTGTCAGATTTCTAATCCACCTCCATTTTCACCTCTGCCCTATACCTCTTAAGCCTCAGACTGCTGTTGGATTCACCCTCAGAGAACCTGGACTTGACAGAGATGGAGTTCCAAGGCTTTTCTGGGACTGGCAGTTGCTTGAGTCCATATGGGCAGTGTCTTGAAACCTTAGCACAGGTGCAGGAGATGCAGGTGCTAACATAGTCTTTTACCAACATGTGTATGCAGGCCAGATGTATTCCTTGTGGATCAGCTTGATGATCTGGTTTTGTCCAAAGTGTGCTGTGGTAGAATGATTGTGCAAGGCTCAGACACTTGAAGCCAGAGATTAGCATTGAAAACAGATATGTATATGGTTATATTGGAGAAAGAAGCCCTCAGGTGAGACTGACCAGCAGAAATCATTCATAGGGATGAAGGAGAGAAGAGGAAATGCTATAGGATCAGAGGGAAGGGCAGAGAGAATATCAGAGCAAATCTGTTCCATGTCTAGGAAAAGTGATGCTCAAAGCACTGGGTCTTCTAGATAAATAGCTCAGAGGGACAGAGTGAGTTGGTCTTGGGTAAAGATAGGTCAGAAGTTGTCAGAGTTAACTTGAGCATAGTCCTGGCCCCCCTTTTTAGGGTAGACAACCCATTATTTAATTAGGATGTTGGGCTTAGCTTTGAGGCAACTGTTAAACTCGGGCGACGGACTTGGGGTAACTCCAAAGGTCCGGAGTTGAGGAGGTCAGACAGGACTTGGCTTCACCGTATGTGGTGCGCCCTTGCTTTGACTCGGTCCCGGATTTGCAGAGAGGTTGGAGGTTGGAGTTGGTAGTCGTGCAACGACAACCAAAGGCAAGGTGGGAGAACGTCTAGTTCTGTTGATATTCAAACTGAAGAAATACATGGTGTATTCTACAGAGTTTATATACGGAGGGAATTGTATTACTAAGTCCGGATGTTGGATGACAGAACATACTGGAGGGTCGGAGGTAAACATGTGCCGGGCATTGCCTTGGAGCTGTGCTCCTAGGCGAGCACTGGTCTTGGAGGTATCTAAGCGAAGAATGGAACGTAAAGGATGAGTAACGAAATGGGGACATAAGAGGGGTGGTCATAGGGTATTACTAAACTACAAGTCCGAGTGTCGTAAGTACAGAGATAATAGAAATCAAACCGGGGTTGGTACCGGAGTTGGTACTGGATATGGTGGAGTTGCTCTTTGTTGTTTTCAGGATATGACAGCAACCTAGACAGTACTAGATGGCAAGGTTGAATTGGCAAAGGTATTCTAACCAACAGGCTTGTTGGCAAGTGAGCAGCTTGGTCCCAGTGAGGTATTTGAGGTTCTTGTGGTTTGTATACACAGTAATTGGAACTCCAGAGCTCTCCAAGTAATGCTGCCAATTGAAGAAGCCTTTGAATATGGTGAGGAGCTCCTTGTCATGGATATCATAGTTGAGCTTTGCATCTCAGAGGAATCAGGATTAAAAGATAATGGGGTGAAGGTTGCTATAAGGGGGGGTAATGGAGAGAATATCTGCTATTGCATAGTTAGAAGTATCTGTTTCAACAGTGATTGGAACATCTAGAGTCCAATGGACAAGGATGGGGGCAAAGGTGAAGGTGTCCTTCAGCACTTGGAAAGATCTCCAACAGGCATTAGAGAAGTTCCAGGCAGTGCCCTTGCAGGTGAGGCTGCTGAGGGGAATAACAATGTCCATGTAGTTGTGGATGAAGCATCTATAAAAGTTGGTAAACCTTAGGAAAGCTTGGATGTCTTTAACCTTTTGGAGTTCTGGCCAATCCATGATTGCCTTGATTTTGTCAGCAGCCATAGAAAGGCCAGAGGGAGAAAGCATGTATCCAAGATATTCAATGGAGTCTGAGTGCCATTTGCACTTTTCTGGCTTTAGATAGAGGCTATTTGGATGAAGGCATCAGAGGACTTCTTGGACATGTTTCTGATAATTCTTGATATCAGAGGAGTAGATGCAAATATTGTTGAGGTAGACAACCACACAAACATCTAGTAAATTGGCAAAGATGGAATTAATCAAGTGCTGGAAAGCAGCAGGGGCATTGGTGAGTCTGAATGGCATAACAAGCTTGCCACTTGTACAATCCATAGCAGGTTCAGAATGTAGTCTTTCACTCATCACCTTCAGTGATGCAAATGAGGTGGTAGGCCTGCTGGAGGTTGAGCTTGGTGTATATCTTAGCTCCACTTGGAGTGTCTAGGAGGTTGGTGGTATGAAGGAGAGGGT
Source organism: Tylopilus vinaceipallidus (assembly GCA_038089215.1). Taxonomy (NCBI): domain Eukaryota; kingdom Fungi; phylum Basidiomycota; class Agaricomycetes; order Boletales; family Boletaceae; genus Tylopilus; species Tylopilus vinaceipallidus. The sequence continues at coordinate 16,135 of JBBPKK010000664.1, forward strand.
AGCAATCCTTCTTGGTGATCTTATTCAGACCACAGAAGTCAATGCAGAGGCAGAGGGTGCCATCTTTCTTCTTGACAAATAGCATTGGAGCAGCATGAGGGGAGGTAGAAGAGTGGATGAAACTAATGCTGAGATGTTTGTCAAGGAAGTCTAAGAGAGACTGCTGCTCTGTGGGGGAGAGAGAATAGAGCTTTTCAATCAGAGGAAATGCATTGTCCTCTAGTTTGATCTTGAAATAAAAAGTGTGGTGAGTTGCCAAGGTGCTGCACACTTCTTGCTGAAGACATTAGCAAATTTGTGGTATTCCAGTGGAACTCCAAAAGATTGATTGCCTCATTGGTGATGGCAGTGGATGAAGTGCAACCTATTACCATGGCTCAGGCTACTCTTACACAGGCTTATAAGGAGTCAAATAGTAGAAGGAATGCCACAAGGACTTAACTAAGATCCTTGGGTCATCTATTCAGACTATATATACCATACAGCATGTTTGTACATATTGACTACATGGTCTGTGCATATCTACACATTGCATACTATCTATAATATAATGTGAGAGAAAAAAGTACATATAACATCTCATGGAAGACTGTGCCTGACATGAGGCAGTCTAGAGCACCATGAGGTGCAGTGATCAAACATAAGTGCCATGAGGCATGGTAATTAAATACTCAAGGCAGATAAGGGTCTAACCCCTACCATGTGTCTGTCTGACACTGGACAGCTTGAATTCCTTCATAGCTGGTTGTCACATGAACTAGTTATGTGCTAAGTCTCATGGTCATGTGCTCATTCAGTAAATATTGTCTAAGTCTGTCATGACCTATGCCTAAGCTAGTGGGCCATAGGGCAAATTATAATATTACCCCCCATCTAAGAATCAGATTCCAGATGATTCCAAATAGAGCCACAGTCAGTAAATCTGTCATAAGGCCTGAAAAGGCCATGGAAACAATCAATGTCAATAATGTTAAGTTTCCAAGATGCACTCAGGTTCACCCAATAGAAGTCAGCTACTGCATCTTTTGCTGACTGGAGGTGTTTAGCAGGTTTCCACATCTGATCTTCTTCTCCATATCCAGACCAGTGGACTAGGTACTCCAAATGTCAACCCTTCATTTGTGAGGTGATGATGTACTCAGCCTCATATTTCTCCATCCCATCTTCCATTACCTTCACAGCACCTGGCTTGTATGTATGTCAGTTGGCCATCTGGGCATTCCTTATAGGGTTTAATGTGAGAGATGTTTACTACTGGGTGAATTTTCATGCTGCATTGAGGAACAATAATCCAAGCTGCTCTTGTAGCATGTGGACTGCAGATAGAGTGAAGGAGATGTGATGGGTTCATCTCCAGAGAGAGTGAGGAGAGGAATACAGTCAGAAAGACTGGAGCTTACTGTCCTGAGTGCAGTAGGTTGAGAAATGGTGGGTCTGAACACTCCTGGGTGGAATACAGGATCAACCAGGTCATAAAGAGCATGATAGACCAATGGGATGGTTGAGAATGGCAATGGCAATGGCAGAAATGAATAGGATGGTACAATGACCCCAAGCATACTTGCAAAAAGGTCAGGGAGTGGCTAGAAGAGCAAGATTTCAGGACCATGGTATGGCTTGCACAGTCTCCTGACCTCAATCCCATTGAACATCTCTAATGGTACCTCAAAAGAAGATTTGCTGAGTATGAAATTCCTTCCAAAGGTATGGAGGAGTTATGGAATAGAATTCAGGTGGAATGGAAGAAGATAACAGTTGGAGAGTGTCAGAAATTGATTGAGAAGGCAAAAGGAGGCTATACCAAATACTAATAATGCCATTCAAATCAAAAGTACATAAATCAGCCACTAAGCAACAAAACCCTCCCAATGTTAGTAGCAATCTGATTGTTAGGCAAATAGCTAGAGTAGTTTTAATGCTAGACCCCTAAACCCAGATATCATTAGAATGCTATGATAAAGGGATATCCAAGCATATATACATTGATTAGGTAATTTCTTCTATATCAGTCAAATTTCCAAATTAATCCACTATATTCATTGGGACAGTTTTGTTGCTGATATCAGGGTATTACAAACTAGTAGGAAATATATCCTCCTTTTGCCTTGATGACCTCCATAACTCTTCTGGGCATGCTCTCAATCAATTTCTGACACTCCTTCACCCCAATCTTTTTCCATTCTGCCTATACTCTGTTCCAAAATTCCACCATTCCTGAAGGTGGCTCTGCATACTCAGCTAGCCTTCTTTTGAGCAGAAACCATAGATGTTCTATGGGATTGAGATCTGGAGACTGAGCTGGCCATACCATGACCTCATATCCATGGTCAGAAAACCACTCCCTGGCCCTTTTGCT
>JBBPKK010000665.1:0-18464 GCA_038089215.1 Tylopilus vinaceipallidus
GGTCCTTGAGACTGTCAATGAGATGGTCTTGATAATCGAACGTAGAGCCGTCGACCATACGGTGACCGACGTGATAAGGGTCATATCCCCGAGATCGTAAGTCGTCTTCGTCCGCATCAAGTTCCGCCAGCAGCTCGTCGCGCGAACCGAGCACACTTGCGTTGGCGATGATCCTGGCTACGTATATGCTCTGTGCGATGTCTGAGGGACAGTTCGCCACAAGGATAGGGAGCCCGATGAACGCAAGTGCGTTGGTTGGATAGGACGCAGAAAGGGAGAAGATGTGTCGGTGGAGTGGGAAGAGGTACCGGAGGTTCGTCGTTAGTCCGCGATCGCGTTCGCTCGACTTGGGTTTGACGGCGACCTCCCCAGATGCTTCCAGGAACGGAAGACGCAAGTCGTACCCCGTCCCCAGTATCACAGTGTCAACGTCGTACGCTTGTGAGCCGTCAGCGAAGACGATCGCATTGGACGTCAAGTACGCGATTTCCGGCTTGACTTCGACTGGACCTGATACTGGTTGTTGAGGTTGGCTGCGGATGGAAAGGTAGACCTACAAGGCACGTTTTAAAAGCAGAGTCCTATCTGGTTAGAAACATGGCTACCTTCCGAGCATAGAGCGCCACCTGCGAGGCAGCATCTCGCCCACTTGCCCCGGAGCCCACTACAACTACTGTCTGATTTGTAAACCCTTGGGGCTCGCGATAGAATATCGAATGCAGAATCTCCCGCGTTCCACCACCCGCGTCATTGCCATGCCGCAACCAATTGTCCTGACCAGGGAAAACGGGGATATGGGGATAATGGTTGTGTCCACTGCCGACAACCAAGTGATCAAATGACTGCCGCGTCTCGCGGCCGCTGGGATCTGCGACGAGGACATCCCAGCGTCCTTCCTCGGGAGTACCCACCCAAGATGCGGACAACACAGTGTGATTGAGCATGACATAAGGCATGAGGTTATAGTGCAACGCAAAGTCTTGATGATACTGTTCAACATACTCGTGGCTCGGATACAACGGTGTTCCAGGAGGGAACGGAAAACCAGGATAGGTCATCGTTGGGACGGGAGTATTTGTATGCAGGAGGGGGTACAGAGGCGTCTCGGGCAGGGTGGGCGGATGCACCGGCCGTAGGTCTGGAAGCCTGCGCAGTCAAGATTGAGGGGGAGCTCTGAGAAGAAGGGGCGGATCGCACCATATCCCACCGACATCCCGACGTTGCTCATACAGTACGATATCAAGATTACCGTGCTTCTGGTCCCGCAGATCGACAAGGGCACGTAACATCGCAAGGCCTGCACTGCCAGCCCCGATGACAGCCACGGACTTGTTCACATGTGCTACTTCATGACTAGGGGCGCTGATGTCTGCATGCTGGAGGAAAAGAAAGCTGAGCAGAGCGAGAAAGCACTGGTGGATGTCAAACATGATCGAACGCAGCCTGTCGAGAACAATCCCATTTTGTCCGAGGGATGGGTGAGATGTGAGCTCATTTTCGACATGGATTACGTGGCTCCTGAACGGATATAAGGTCGTTTATAGCAGCCGGTCCTGGTTCGACGGTATCGCGGTTTACTATTACTCCGATTTTTCCCCAAGCTGGTCCAACAATACCTTCAGCTCCTGCGCCTCCTTTATCAACCTCCCTACTGTTGCCTCCTTTGGCTCTACTGAGTTTGACTCCGGCAAGTGCTCTCGTTTCTTCCAGCTCAACCTCTGGACCGCCTCATCCACCACCTCACTCCAAGTCTTGCCTTCCGCTTTCAGGAGCGAAATTAGCTCATCCTTGATACGTCGACACGTACCCACGCCGTCGTACCCAAAGCCCGTGTACACCTGTACCAGCGAGGCTCCCGCGCGTGCGTACTCTAGTGCATCTGCACCAGAAGAGATACCACCACACCCAATCAAAGGAATGGTTGAAGGCAGCTGTGCGCGAAGAACCTTCAGTGCCTGCAGCGAGTATGGTTTCAAGGGTTTCCCCGACAGACCGCCCACTTCCGACTTGTTGGCTATGCATGATAAACCCGATTAGTGACGGTGCGAACCAAAGGAAAGTTACCAAAAGCACTCACGGTCAATCAAAGTAGGCGGCCGGCTGACGGTGGTATTGCTTACAATGACGCCATCGATCGCGCTGTTCCTGATGACTTCTGCCATTTCAATTATCTGACTTTCCTGAAGGTCTGGTGCAATTTTCAATACCAGATGGGGCCGGCCGGATGTTACCGGAGAGGGCTCCAGCTCATCACGAGCCTTTACCACATCCGAAAGTAAACTTTCCAATGCTTCTCGATTTTGAAGTCCCCTGGCGTTAAACGTTTAGTTCTCAATGAGTTTAGTGGATTAGATGTAATCATGATACACGCACCGAAGCCCGGGTGTGTTAGGACTCGATACATTGACCACCAACACATCAGCATATGGGCCAAACGTCTTGACACCAGTGACAAAGTCCTCCCAGCTCCCTGCAGCCGACGACTTGTTTTTCCCAAGGTTTATAGCCAGAACTGATCCAGAACGCAGAGAGGCAGTTGGATTCGCACTGGCGTCATGGAATGTGGGCATGCGGGAGCGTAGGCGTGGTATTACAGCAGTCGATCCTTGCGAAGGAAATCCGTAGCGATTTATGAGAGCAGAATCGGATGCAAGATGAAAGACACGCGGTTTAGGATTGCCTAGCTGCCAACGGCGAGTTGAGTCGCTGCAAGTGGAACAGAGTCATCGGGTTCGGATCCATACCTGGGGTTTCGGTGTCACACTCCCGATTTCAACCCAGCTGAAGCCTAAATTAAAAAGACCTGCTCTCGATGGGTATGTACTGCACATAGGCAGGAGAAAAGGCGTTACATACCGTCTATTGCTTCTCCATCCTTGTCAAAACCAGCCGCAAGGCCGACTGGATTGGTTATTTCCTGACCAAAAGCCTGAAGCAATGTGTCGACATTCTAAGGCTTGAATAGGTCCAAAAATTTTACTCTACCTGTAACCGTAGTGATTTGTCGTCCTTTATGGGATCACGAGGGGCCAGACCACTTCGCAACACCTTCACCGCTAATTTATGACCGGTCTCGGCATCGAATGCGTACCGCAGGACTGGAGTGAGTACATAGCGGTGTATCGCTGAACGCGCGTCGAAATAGTATGCGGTGAATAAGCCTGCAGACAAGACAAACAAGACCGTGTACCCGGCCGTTCGGAAGGTCCAGGACGAGGAGGACGACGAAGATGAGGAACCAATTGACCTGCGTTGCAATGCGGACGACTGCGGTGAAAGAATTCTATTCCTCAGAGCGTGTTGAAGTCCAGGACCCCTTAGTGACCGTCCTGCCATGTTTCAGCTGAGACTTGATCCAGGTTGAGGGCGCGGTCATATGCCGTCAAGTTCACCCATGTTTGGGTCTGTTGAATTTGGCCAACTGCTTATGTAAGCTATATATTTCATAGATATCACGCATTTTCTAGCTAATATCTAATCACAGATTGCATGGCTCTTTATGATGCCAGTGATACAGTTTAGTGGTCATGGATCCATCTTGCCATGATCTAGTGTGAGCGAGTAGGTGGCAAACAGCGTCTATTCCTCGCTTCCTCACCATAGAAGCATGCGGTACAATCCTTACAGGCGAAAGACAGAGAAGATGATAAAGCAAACGAAATACCTTCCTAACTGTGGCTGACGCTGCAACCAGGTTTCCCTTGGGCTTATCGAACGAGACTTGACAAAGCTGGCGGCCTTCCAGTATTTGATGGGCCTGATCCCCTCCAAGCCGTCTCCGACCGGGGGTATCTATTACTGATCGCCTTTCCTCGTCAGACCCCACAATCCTTACTATTCCCGCTGGCATTGCATAAAAAAAGAATTCAATTAACCGAGTTGGATCCACAACACTGTAATTAGCAGGATTAAAGTGCGGAAGCTGCACGTATTCCTGCGATAGTTCATCATACTCTTTCATTGAATATGTACACCACTCTTATTTCATGAGCTATGTTCAGATGTGAGGGGCAACCCGAGTTAAGAGCCATCGTCCCAAACTAGTTCAAGTACCGAGTCACTGCAAGATGCTAGTAGCTGATACAGATGTCAAATGTTCGGGCGCTAGCATGGAAAGTCCTAGTTAGCACTCAGTCCAAGCATTCTCGTTTGTAATCCTGATGGAAAGGTCTAGCTAGCTGTGGGTGACTAGTTGATACTAGCTTTCTGGAAAGCCCATTGAAGTCGAACACATCAATTTGAACTATTCCGTGATGTCTTGCGGACAAAACGCGACATACGTTAGAAATATGCTTCGTTATAACAAGTTTGTCGGTGTATAAACTTCAAAGGATAAGTTACCGGAACAGTGATTAATGGAGGATACCGTGGTGACGGTGCACGGTCACAGTGGACAGATCTGTTCCGAATCCCAGTTCTCCGAGTTCACGCCCTGCGTGACGAGGAACATGTTGTCTGGATCGATTTCCCGCTTGATAGATAGCAGGCGAGGGTAGTTCGTACCCCAATTAGCATGGGTGAAGTTGGGGACGAGGAGATCTGGCTGCCATACGGAAGTTGTGAACTTTAAGGAACTCGTTGAACGAGTCATGTATTTACCTCGTTCAAGTACTGTGCTGGGTTATCAGGCGTCAATGCACGGACTGGCGCCATAGAATCAGATAGGTTTTGACGAAGTGTCTGAATGTCGGACGGCGAGGTCCCGTCCGCCCATAATGCAAAGGTGACAAGATCCACGAGCGTGTCACGCCATGCCGGGTGAATGGCGTTGAAATCTCCAGAGTAGGAAGACACGACGCCACCACCGACATGTCTGTGGCCAAACCAGCATGAGCAAATATCTTTGAAGGATAAAATCCCTACACACTGTCCAATGCCGCCGCCCATTCTGGACATCGCTTCGGAAAGCTGGTTCGTGGCAGTTGCATTGGTGAAAACGCTGGAGGGGATAAGCCAGGAGGCCGTTGCAGCGCCGACACCAAAACTGCTGGCTGCATCATAGTTGAATCCGACAACGTCCACTGGATCCAAAATATTCGCAAAGAGCCAGGCTTCATAATTCGGATACTGTGCTGACGCATTGGTCTTGATAGTGACACCAGAAATCTCTGCAGCCCGATTGATCCAGATGCCAAGCGTAGAACTTGCGAGTGCAGTTGTACCGTTTGGGAGAAGGTACATGAGTGCGAGGTAATCACCGTTTATGAAAGGATAGTATCCTGACCATCCCGCTTGCGCAAGACTGGGCAAAGTGGAGTGGAACGAATCGAGAAGGTCGACGAAGGCGACCGAACTGTTGGTGTACGCTTCGAAGAATACCGCATAAACGGGGAATTGAGGGTAGACTCTATATGTCAACGAAGTGGAGATACCAAATGAGGGGCCTCCGCCTCCGCGGATCGCCCAGAACAGATCAGTATTCACGTGAGAGTTTGCAATGACGTGCGTAGCGTTTGGCAGGACGACCGCCACCTCAATGACGTTGTCTGCACCTAGGGTTGTTGTGAGAACATCAGTGGCCACGCTAGAAATAAGTAGAAAAGAAGTGCATACCCAAGTCAAGAATGGGAGACAAAATATTGTGACCAGCACCCATTGGCCACCCCCCAGCAGCGCCAACCGAGGCATTAGCACCAATACCACCCGCAATCGTGACACCATTGTCGGAAGCAAATTGGTATGCTTCGTACCATTGGGTTCCGGGTGAAACAGTGATCGCTGTGCAGAAATCGATAGTCAATGATTCGATCCCAGGAAAGTAGGAGGGAAACGATCACCTGGGACACCGGCCGACCATCCTCCAACGTGAACAAAGTCGGAGGCAAAAGTGGTCCCCTTCCAGTAATGAGTCCAGATCAATAAGGAACCCGGACCGAGACCCCGCCCAAGGAAATCGTGTCTATGCAAACCGTGAACTTGAGGAACAATTCGAAGCGGTCAAGATGCACCCTGTGTTTTTGACATGAACCTTCAGGTTGTACTGTGCAGCGAACGCAACTGCGGCCTGCAAGTCCTGTATCGAGGTGACATTTATGCCGACAGAAGGAACTCGCCCTTGACCACAAGGATTCGTGGCAGTGTCGTTAATATAACACCAAGAGGTAGAATTAAATTCCCAGTTGTCGGACATGGCTGCGCCCGGCAGATCTGCGAGCCAAGTTGGATTGTATGCATTAGCCTGTGCTTCAGCACATAACTCATTGTTGAAGTTGGGGTCATGGCAGTAGTAGCCAGGGGGGACAATGCTGAAAACGGGATGAGCTAATTTGACAGATAGAGCTGCCCACTGTGACTCGGAAGGCCAGCACGGATCACTAGCAGTACATTTGCAGCCCAGTGACCTCGTGACAAGTGAGGTCGCCGTAACTGTGGTGGCTAGAAGAGAGAAAGCAGCGAGAAGCATCTTTGTGTTCGCGGTTCTGGACGCTTGCCGTTCGGCTCACTTATAGGCTCTATTTCGAGCCTCTGCGGCAAGTTGAGAAGAACGGTGCCCGCATTGCATTGAAGAGGAAACTCCAGGAACCACTACTAGAAAGTCAACGTACACGCTTGATGCGTTATGCGTGGCATGGAAACCTTCGCAGGCCCTCATCTCAGATCTGAGTTAATCAGTGCCTTTTCTGGCTTTGAAGCAGGTCCTGAAGACGGAATAGGTACCATATGCACCGAATTCTGTAATGTAGGAGGGTTACAGTCGAGGACAATCAAAGTCATCACATTTGTTTGATGAGTTTTTACAACACCACAACAGAATGAAACCGAGTGGAAACTGTATATTTAAGGTGTTATGAACATATGTCAGACATTTCCATGAGCAGATTTTTCAAATACTCTAATACAACAAAATGAACTGCCAAAAATTTGATGCACGTGAAAAAAATAGCTAAAAATCCGAAAAAAAAAAAAAAAGTGCAAACGACTGCTTTCAATAAGTTGAAAATGGCTCTGCAAAAAAAGAGATTGGTGGAAGGGAAAGAAACTGAGAAAAAAATAGCTAACAAGTCACCTTTCTCACACAGTCACAAGTGTGACTAGTGACTGTCAAGTCTGCTCATGTGTGCCCACTGCCACTGAGTCACAGTGAGTCAACACCTATGGCCTTATATCTGCACTGTGCAATCTTCAATAAATGTGCATAAAAATAACTGTTAGCACAAGAATTTCAACCCATGATCACTATATTACTGGAGGTTGTAAATCAAGCAATATAAATCATATCCACTTAGGATACTAGGAATAAAAGAACATCAAAGAGTTGGAGAATTGTGTCAAAAAAGAGTGAAGAATTCACCATAACACTGACCATGTATGTGCTGGTGTTGTCCTCATCATGATGTGCCATGGAACTGGCCACACATGTGTTGGCATCATTGCCATCATCTTTGCCTTGAGGACCCTGGCCATTTGTTACATTTTCTCTGTTTATTCTTCTTTCCTTCCTTTCCTATTTATGTCCTTTTGCACTCATATCTTCTAGGCTTTATCCTTCTCATCCTCAAAGCCTTGTGGGCCTTACTCATCTATATTGTACAATATGTCTTTCTCTCTGTCTCTTCCTTCTCATCACTTAGTACCTCAGCTGTGCCCTCCCTTAATTACCATCTTCTCCTATTTCAAATGTTTTGATGCTGTGAACATTGCCTTAATGGTATTTTTTATTGTTTACAATACTTCTCCACAGTATCCCTCTTTTGTCCTTTACAGGCTTGCCCTAGAGTAATCCTGTATGTATATACATAGCTGGATTATCCAGAGCAGAAGCACCTCCTGCTGACTCTTGATATTGCCCTAGCCTCCCACCTGTTGAAAGGGGAGTTGAAGTGCAACCCAGTTACCAGTGTAAAGCATGGCTCAGGCTACTTTTATCAGGCTTAAAAGAGCTAAGTATGGGGGAATGCCACAAGAACTTAACTAAGGTCCTTGGGTTGTATATTCAGACTATACAGTATATACCATATAGCATGTTTGTACATATTTGCATAATAGTCTATGTGTATCTACTTATCCATGACATGATATGAAAGAAATACATATGACATGTCATGAAAGTCTGTGCCTAACATGAGGTAGTCTAGAGTGCCATAAAGTGTGGCCATCTGTTAAACTTGGGGACAAATGGCAGAGGTACAACTCCAGAACTCCAGAGTTGGTAGTTGGATGGGACTTGGCTTCACCTTATGTGGTGTGCCCTTGTTTGACTTGATCCTGGATTTACAAATGGAGGGTCAGAGGTCAGAGGTGGGAGTCATGCAACAACAACCAGGAGGTAGAGAGTGAGAACATCAAGTTAAATCAATATTCAAACTGAGGAATACAGGGCATATTCTACAGGGTTTATATATGGGGGGGAAATGTATTAGTAAGTCTGGATGTCAAATGTCAAAATGCCAGAATGTCAGATGTTGGAGTGACATGTGCCTTGTCATATCCATCCCTTCCAACCTCATCTGCCTCTCCTCTGAACCATCTCTGACATCCTCTGACCTCACACCACACTAAATCCATCAGACATACCTCAGAGTCACCTCTGATATGCAGCCCATCTCAGACTGTATTAGATGAGCTTCCCCTTTCATTCCTCCATTTTATAGTCTTAGTAATTAGGTTCCTTCAGACCCTTCTCCTCTCTATTCCAGTTCCACATGGTCTGTTGTGATTCATAATGTACCATATGGTCTCTTTATTCTATTCCACATGTTTTCCATTCTATTCCATACCTCTGTACCTGACCTTGAATGTATATAAGTTGTATTTACTTCTGTACTCTGTCCTCAGTATGAATATTGACTAAGTTTCTCTTCTCTCGTCTGAACCCTTCCTCTCTCTAAATACTAGGACATGGGATTGTACAGTAGTGCGACACATAAGTCCTGCACCAACATCCTAACTCCTCCATCCCATTACCTCTGTTGGATCTCCAATCCACCTCTGTCCCCACCTCTATCCCTTCACCCCCTAAGCCTCAGACCTCCATCAGATTCACCCTCAGAGAACCAGGACTTGACATGCCTGTATCATGTTGGAGTGAAACATGTTGGAGGTATCTAAGCTAAAATGGAGCATAAGGTTTCCTTGAAGTTTCCTGGAGTTCCTCAGAGTGGATGAAATGTATTAGTGTCAAATCCTGGTTCTCCAAGGGTGAATCTGGTGGAGGTCCAAGGCTTAGGAGGCAAAGGGATAAAGATGGGGACAGAGGTGGATTGGAGATCTAACAGAGGTAATGGGACAGAGGGGTTAGGACATTGGCACAGGACTTATGTGTTGTGCCACTGTACAATCCCATGTCCTAGTATTTAGAGAGAGAAAGGATTTAGACAAGAGGAGGGAAACTTAGTCGATATTTGTACTGAGGACAGAGTACAGAAGTAGGTACAACTTATATATGTTTGGGGTCAGGTATGGAGGTACAGAATAGAATGGAGAACATGTGGAATAGAATGAAGAGACTGTATGGTACATTACAAATCACAACAGACCATGTGGAACTGGAATGGAGAGGAGAAAGGTCCAGAGGAACCTAATTACTAAGACCCTATAGAATGGAGGAATGAAAGGGGAAGCTTATCTAATACAGTCTGAGACTGGCCATGTATTGGAGGTGACTCTGAGGTATGTCTGATGGATTTAGTGTGGTGTGAGGTTGGAGGATGTTGGAGATGGTTTGGAGGAGAGGCAGATGAGGCTGGAAGGAATGGATATGACAATTAGAGACATAAGGAGTAAGACAAAGGAAAAGTCATAGGGTGTTAGTAATCTAATCATACAAGTCCAAGTGTTGTAGGTATGAAGATGAAAGAGATTGTACTGGAGTTGGTACTGGAGTTGGTACTGGATATGTTGGAGTTGGACTTGGTAGATTTTGGAATATGACACCATCAAAAATAAGCATCATGAGGTGCAGTAATTAAATACACAAGGCAGATAAGGGTCTAACCTCTACCATGTGTGTGCCTGACACCAGACAGCTTGGATCCTTCTATAGCTGGTCATCACATGATCAATCACATGCTAAGTCTCATGGTCACATGCTCATAGAGCAAAGAAATGGAAATAGACTAAGTACAATGTGATACAATGTGCAAGGTCATGGGCCATGGGGCAAGTTCATAATAGGAGTAATCTATGAACCAGTGCAGCAACTATGTGTTACATTTTCTCTGCATTTTCTTCTTTCCCTTCCTCCCCCTACAATTATATGTACATTTATCTGTTTTAGGGCTCATCCTTCTTGCCCTCAGAGCCCTATGGTTTACTCTGGTCTGCATCTTATGTCTTTCTCTCTCTTTCTTCTGTCTTGTCACATGGCATGTTGGCTATGCCATCCCCTAGTTACCCACCTCTTTCCATCAGAATGTTCTGATGCTGTGGACACTGCCCTGATGGTCTTATTCTCTCCAATGCTTCTCCACAGCATATCCCCTTTATGTCTTATTTCCACACTGCCCCTAAAGTACACAGGATGTATATAAGGACTATGGATTAGCTTGGGGAATCCCCAGCTAAATCTGTGCAATTATACATAGTGTCTAGCATTCTTTGAGTAATTGGCCCACAATCTCTCTTAGCATCCCTCTTGAGGCAAACATTGTTAGCTCTACATTAGTGAGCAACTTGTGAACATGGAGACTTCGTACCGCTTCACTTTATAGCTTGCATTACATCATACCTTGCATAACGAAAGATTTAGCTCTTCCCATTGCTTTCCTGTCTAGGAAGCCACCACCCCCTTACCACCATTGCATCCCAAAGAAGCTGAGAATCCCTGTCACCTGAACAATGGCCTCCTCAATGCATAGCAGGATCCTCCAGAGCAGCAGCTCCTCCTGCTGACCCCAGATATTGCCCAAACCTTTCACCTGTTGAAAGGGAAGTACCCTATGAACCAGTACAACAACCACATACAGTGCCAGCTCTAGCAGAATCATTCTTAAATATGGAATGTCTTGCCTGTGTGCTTCAGCTTACTAGCCAGCCCCCACCACCATCCCAGTCTAGCAAAGGCAACAGCTCTGCCAGCCCCTCTCCTTTGCCACCACCCATTTGCATCGACACCCCCCAGCCTGCCAATATGCCCTCGGAACTTAAAGCTGGTCTCCCCAGTGACTTTTCCAGATCTCCCAAGGAAGCCACTTGTTGGATCAAGGCCATGAAGGCCTACTTCACCATCAATGCTGCCCTCTACCCTGATGACAGCACCAAGGTCCTCACAACCTTGAACTGCATGAGTAAAGGACAAGGAGTTCAATTTTCTAAGTCATGGTTGGACAAGATGTCCAATACTACCACCCCCCCTGCTGAGAAAACATTCAACACACTTGTTGCCAACTTCACCTCCACCTTCTTCCCTTTCAACATCATCATGTCTGCTAGAGAACAACTGGAGCACCTAGAACAAAAGGACCAGAGGAAGATCAGAAGCAATGATGGCTTTCAACAGTATATCACTGACTTTGTCAACCTGGCTTCCAAGGCCAAGATCACTGACAAAACAGAACTCTGTCACTTCTTCTCAAAAGGAATCAACTGCTGTATCAACCTTTTCATCTACGGGATGGAAAAGGTCCCCAATACCCTAAAGGAACAAATTGAGAAAGCCAAGTAGTTCTGCTCCCAGCTAGCAACTGCTCAAGGGCTTCACCACCCCTCCCTGTCCCCTGCTTACCACCCCCAGAAAGAGAGAGACCCCATGGCAATGGATATTGACTATGTCCAGCTGACCCCCACTGTTAAAGCCCATCTGATCTGAGAGGGACATTGCTTCCAGTGTAAGCAAAAGGGCTGTAGATCATCAAACCATCATGCTGAAGTAGTGCCTCCCAGACCTCCCAGAAACCCCAGCTGACCTGCACAGGTTAGAGCCACAGAAACAACCCCCACCCCATCCACCAATCCAGTTAGAAACCCAGACCATTCCATCTTTGCCTATGTTAACTTCCTCAGAGCAAAGGGAGTATCCCATGACCTTATCCTAAGAAACCTCTGCATTTGCCATGACAATGATTACAAAGAAGAGGAGGAAGCACCAACTGCTTTTATTTTGTGTTTTTAAGTCGGAAAGAAAAGAAGTCAATGATTTCTTCCCAGTATGTTGCCTCCATGTACACTACCAATACAAATGAATTGTCCATGCACTTACCAATTCATTTGCAATGTGGGAGCAAACCCAAAGTTGACCTCCATGCCCTCATTGACAGTGGAGCCACCAGATGCTTCTTGTCCTGGAAGCAAGTCCACTGTAATCACCTTCCCCTCTCTTGCCTCCCCCAACTAATCATAGCCCATAATGTAGATGATACCAAGAACTCCAATGGGACCATATGATTTGTGACTACTCTAAAAGTATCCCTCTCCAATTCCACCACCCATCACACACAAACATTTTTTGTCACTAACCTGGGAAAAGAAAAAGCCATCCTAGGGCTACCATGGTTGAAATGTATCAACCCCACAATTAACTGGAAGACTGGGCAATGCTATGTCCCAGAAGAACCAGTATTACCCCCTGACAATACACATCTTGATCAATACCTAAATAAAATGACCCTCTCCACCTCCCTTGCCATGATGGCCACAAAGAAAGAAGTATCCCTTCCTGCTGCCTATAAGGAATTTGCTGACATATTTGCTGAACCTCCTCCTGGTGAACTGCCCCCTTCTTGAGGAGAATGGGACTTCTGCATCAATTTAAATAACAACTTCACCCTGAAAATTGCCAAGATCTACCCCCTTAATCCTGAGGAACAGAGAGCCTGTAAGGAATTCACTCTGGAAAATGTGAATGCTGGAAAGATCCAACAATTGACATCCCCCCAAGCCTCCCCCTTCTTCTTTGTAGCAAAGAAGGATGGTAAACTTCACCCTTGTCAGGATTACCAATACCTCAACTCCCATACTATCCAGAATGCCTACCCCCTTCCCCTCATCTCCAACCTCATTGACGGTTTCAAAAACACCTGGTACTTCACAAAATTTGATATCCAATGGGAATACAACAATGTCTGCATCCACCCAGAGGACATCTGGAAGATGGCCTGGGTGAACTTGGAAGGACTCTGGGAATCACTGGTTATGTTCTTTGGCTTTGTCAACACCCCCTCACACTTTCAAGCATTGATGAAACATATCTTTCAGGACATGATTGTGGAAGGATGGTTAAAGATCTACATGGATGACTTGGGATATTGTTACATTTTCTCCACTTATTCTTCTTTTCTTTCTTTTCTCTCCAATTGTATGTACAATTATCTGTCCTGGGGATTGTCCTTATCATCCTCAAAACTCTATGGCTTGTTCTTATCCATGTTGTATGCCTTTCCCTCTCCCTTTTCATTCTCATTGCATGGCATATTGGCAGTGCCATTCCCTAGTTATCTTTTCTTCCACTAGAACATTCTGATGCTGCAGACACTGCCCTGATGGTTATTATTCTTTCTGATGCTTCTCTGCAGCATATCCCCTTTTGGCCTTATTTCCACACCACTCCTAAAGTACACTAGCTGTATATAAGGACTGTAGTTTAGCTTGGGGAATCCCCAGCTAAATCTGTGCAATCATACATAGTATTCTAGCATTCTTTGAGTGATTGGTCTGCAATCTCTCTTAGTATCCCTTCCATGGCAAATGACGTTAGCTCTACATTAGTGAGCAACTTGTGAACATGAAGACTTCATATTACTTCGCTTAACAGCGTGTATTACATTGTACCTTGTATAACAGATATGGAACAGATGACCTCTCTCTTCACCAGGAACGAACTCAACAAGTTTTACAATGATTGTGCAAAGAAAAGATGTACCTCAAACTTTCCAAGTGTTTCTTTGACCAAGATCACATGGAATACCTTTGCATGGTCATATGCCACAATTCCATTCATTTGAACCCCATCAAATTGGACACCATCTCTGCCTGGAAACCCCCCACCAGTGTCAAGGGAGTATGCTCCTTCCTAGGCTTTTGCAATTTTTATTGCCGGTTCATACCCAACTTCTCTGCCATTGCCCACCCCCTTATTGACCTCACCAAATCCTCCTCCACTTGGAAATGGGAGGCCAACCAGGAAACTGCCTTCCGATCCCTCCAGTCCACCTTCACATCCCAACCAGTACTCACCATGCCCAATCTCAACAAACCATTCTCTATTATGACTGACGCTTCCCTCATGGCCTCCAGCAGCATACTACTCCAGGCTGATGACAACGGTGACCTCCACCCTTGTGCCTACCTATCCCAAACCTTCTTCCAAGCTGAATGAAACTATGACATCTATGACAGGGAACTCCTTGCAGTTATCCACACCCTCACAGCCTGGAAACACTACCTTCATGGCACAGGACATCCAGTCACTGTCATTACCAATCACAAAAACCTCTCCTATTTCCACCAACCTCAGCATCTGAGTCAACACCAGGCCAGATGGCTTCTTTTTTTACAGGACTTTGATCTACAGTTTAAACATGTCCCTGCCTCCCAGGTTGCCCCAGCTGACACCCTGTCATGCTTTTCATACCCCCCCACTGTCACTGACAATGAGGATGTCACCCTCCTCCCTGACCACCTGTTTGTACATGCCCTAGATGCTTCCATCGCTTCCAAACTCACTGCCTCCACACCTTCTGATCCATTTGTCCTTACAGCCTTGCAATGACTTGGCAGCTCTGAAGCCCCATTTGCCCACTCTCATCCCTCCAACTGGTCCTACATGGATAACCAGCTGTACTATTGTGGTCGACTTTACATCCCTGCCCCACTCCACCAGGACCTTGTTGCCCACCTACACTCCTTGCCAGTTCTGGACATGATGGAATTTTTCACACTCAAGCTTTGGTCCAACATGATTATTGGTGGCCTGGCCTGGCCTCATTTGTCTGCAAATACATCTTGGATTGTCCCACTTGCCAGGCAAACAAGGTCAACACCCACCCCACCATTCCCACTCATTCCCCACTCTCCTCCTTGGCCTCATACCCCTTCCAGCAGATCTCCCTGGATCTTATCACCGATCTGCCCCTATCCAACAGCTTTGACTCCATTTTGGTCATGGTTGACCATGGACTCTCAAAGGGGGGTATTTTTATCCCTTGTACCAAATCCATCAATGCAGCTGGTGTCACCTCCCTATTCTTCTAACATATCTACCCCTGATTTAGGCTTCACAACAGAGTCATCTCCGATAGAGGGCCCCAATTTGCCCCTGCCTTCAGCCTAGAACTGGCTAGACTCCTCTAGTATGACATAGCCCTCTCCTCTCCTTATCACCCTCAAACTGATGGCCAAACAGAATGTCTTAATCAAGAACTTGAAACCTACCTCTGTATTTACTGCCAAGATTCTCCCATATCCTGGTCTCAGTTCCTCTCCACAGCCAAATTTGCCCACAACTCATCCCTTCATTCTTCCACCCACCAATCACCTTTCTATCTCATGATGGGATATGAACCTCATTCCTACCCACCCCTGGGAAAGACTTTCCTCCCCACCTTAGAACAATGCATGACAGCCCTGGAAGAAGCCAGGAAAGAAGCCCTTGCTGCATATGAAAAAGCCTACCTAATTATGAAGGACAGAGTCCACTCTAAGTTTGTCCCCTGGAAACAAGGAGACAAGGTCTGGCTCAAGGCCAGAAACCTCTGTTTCCCTGGAGCTCATCCCAAACTTTCCCAATGTCACCACAGCCCCTTCTCCATAGAGAAAGTCATCTCCCCCCTTGCCTACCACCTGAAACTCCCTCCCACATGGAAGATCCATCCAGTCTTCCATGCTTCCCTTCTTTCCTCCTTCTGAACAACAACTGAACATGAAACTTCATTCCTAGAACCACCTCCAGAGGATATAGATGGAGATGAAGAGTACGAGATCAAAATGATCCTTGCTCATTGTGGGTCTTGTTGAAGAAGACAGTTCCTGGTCAGGTGGAAAGGATATTTGTCAGCAGAAGACACCTGGGAATACAAAGACAATTTAGAACATTCCCAGGAACTCCTCAATGCCTATAAGTCTGACCATCCCCAGGAATTCCCTTCATTGCCTCCCTCCTCCAATTAACAAGTATGTCATCCCTATCCTCCTATGTCTCCTCCCCCTCAGCCTCTCCTGCCTTACACAACTCCCTTCTGCCTATCAATACATCTGTCCTCCCCATTCCAGAAGATTTCCCCATCCATCTCAACTGCCTGCCAGTCAACCAGCTCCATATTATTCTTGCTACCATCTTAGAAAGCCCTACATTGACTTTCACCTTGGAACAGTCCACAGTTTACCCTGGCACCTCTCTCCTTCCCCCTCTTGCCAATGTTTACAGGTCCATCACCCTCAGTTGTTTCCACCTTGCCAACTTCCCTCTGGCAGAACCACATTCCCAAGCATACAACTCCCTCACCCAGGGATTAGTAGAGTCAAGCAACTTGGTCTTGGATCTTCTGGCAGCCAAAGGGCTTGGTATGCTTTTGGACTTTCTTCCCCCCAACCTTCTTTGCCCCCATATTCACCCTATCCTTGAACTCCTTTCTTACCCCAACCTTCACTACTATCTCCACCCCCCTAGCTATCATAAAGACCCCATCCTTCATGGGACTTCCATCTCCCTGGCTGACTGCCTCTCCTCTCCCCCACTCCTTCCCTCTGATGTTCAAAAAGCCAAAAGGCAGCAGTTCTTTTAGGACAGGTGGTGCTTGTCTCCCTTTGCCAGTGTTCACACCAACTGGAGGGGACAACCTGTTACCCACACCATACCCTCTTCCCCTCACATTGACAATGAGGCTGCACCTCTCCCTGTTTGCCTCTCTTCATCTCCCCCCCCTACTACAAGTTGCTCTGATAGGCTGTGCTTTGTTTGTGGTGCCTCAGACCACTGGAGGATCTACTGCCCCCAATATTGCTGCCCTTTCTGTAACAACTCATCTCCTGGTCACTCCCAGGCCTCCTGCCCCAATTGTTGTTGTAACCACTGTGACCACTTAGGCCATATTGTGATGAACTGTCCTTTTTGAGACACAACCTCCTCCCTTGAAGCAGATGCACTGGTTTCAGGAGAGGAGGATGCTTGGCATGAGAGGTATGACAGTGACTCCACATCTGACTGGTTCAAACAGGATGGAGAACAACAGGAGGAGGGGGATCAAAGGGCTGCCAGTGCATCCTGAGATTATGAGGGTGTGTCGGAAGTGGTACCTCCACCTTAGTGAGGGGGTAATGTTACATTTTCTCCACCTTTTCTTCTTTCCCTTCCTCCCCCTACAATTATATCCAGGTCAGAGTGCTACATATGTACATTTATCTGTCTTAGGGCTCATCCTTCTCACCCTCAGAGCCCTATGGTTTACTCTGGTCTGCATCTTATGTCTTTCTCTCTCTTTCTTCTGTCTTGTCACATGGCATGTTGGCTATGCCATCCTCTAGTTACCCACCTCTTTCCATCAGAATGTTCTGATGCTGTGGACACTGCCCTGACAGTCTTCTTCTTTCTGATGCTTTTCTGCAGCATATCCCCTTTATGTCTTATTTCCACACCACCTGAAGTGCAACCTATTACCAGCGTATAGTGTGGCTCAGGCTACTCTCACACAGGCTTATAAGGAGTCAAGTAAAGGGGAATGCCACAAGGACTTAATTGAGGTCCTTGGGTCATCATATTCATACTATATATACCATAAAGGTGTTTGTACATGTTGTGCATAATGGTCTGTGCATATCTACTTATCTATGACATATCGTGAGAGAAAGAACTACATATGATGTCTTGTGGGAGACTGTGCCTGCATGAGGTGGTCTAGAGCACCATGAGGTGTGGTGTTAGTGCTACGAGGCACGGCAATCAGAGATAAGCACCACGAGGCACAGTAATTAAATACACGAGGCAGATAAGGGTCTAGCCCCTCCTATGTGTGTGCCTGACATCTGGACAGCTCAGATTCCTCCATAGCCAGTCATCACGTAAACTAGTCATGTGCTAAGTCTCACGGTCACATGCTCATAAAGTAAATATGTCTAAGTCCATCGAGTTGTGATACAGGTAGCTTAGGGCGAATTGTAACATTACCCCCCACCTAAGAATCAGATTCCAAATGATTCCAAATAGGATCACAATCAGTAAATACATCATAAGGCCGAAAAAGGCCATGGAAACATTCAACGTCAATAAAGTTAAGCTTCCTGGGAGCATTTGGGCTCTTCCGATGGAATTCAGCCACTGCTTCTGCAGCTGATCTGAGGTTGTCAGCAGGTTCCCATGTCTGATCTTCTTCCCCATATCCAGACCAGTGGACTAGGTACTCCAGACATCGACCCTTCATTTGTGAGGCGATAACATACTCAACCTCATATTCCTCGGAGCCATCTTCCATAACCTTAATAGGTCCAGGCTTGTATGTCAGTTGGCCATCAAGGCATTCCTTATAGGGTTTAATGCAGGAGACATTCACTACCAGGTGAATTCTCATGCCACATGGGAGCTGTAGTTTTACAACATT
>JBBPKK010000666.1:0-18459 GCA_038089215.1 Tylopilus vinaceipallidus
ATGTATCTTTGTTTGTAACTCAAACAAAGCCAAATATAGCTTGATCTGATAAAGATTTTGATCTTTGAGTCAAAAGTACATAAACCGGCCCAATGAGGTGTTCATTTTGTAATGGCCATATCTTGACAGCATGTGAATGGCATCATGTGATGTATAGAGTGAAATTGTAGCCAAGGGCCCATACTACAATACACCCCACCAAAGCAAAGTGTAATTTGTTTATGTGATTGCAGTATACTTCACACACTGGATTGGAATCAAACATTGGGCCGGTTTTTGGAGTCACTGTAAAACTACTATTACCTAAAGGAATGCAGATCTATCTGATCATCAACATGTCCCGATTAAAACCCTATAAAAACTGCCTTGATGGCCAGCCTACATACAAGCCTGGAGCTGTAAAGGTTACAAAAGATGGAAATGAGGAATACAAGGTCGAGTATGTAATTGCCTCTTGCATGAAGGGTCGACGTTTGGAGTACCTAGTCCACTGGTCTGGATATGGAGAAGAAGATCAAACGTGGGAACCTGCAGACCACCTCCACTCAGCAAAGGATGCAGTAGCTGAATTCCACCGCAGAAACCTGAACGCTCCACGGAAGCTTAACTTTATTGACATTGATTGTTTCCATGGCCTCTTTCAGCCCTATGACATATTTACCAACTGTGATCCTATTTGGAATCGTCTGGAATCTGATTCTTAGATGGGGGGTAATGTTACAATTTGCCCTATGGCCCATTGCCCTTGGCTAGTATCACACTCAATGAACTTAGACTTATTTTGCTTTACGAGCATGTGACCATGAGACTGGCTACAAAGCTGACCAATGTCAGGCATGCATGTGGTAGGGGCTAGACCCTTATCTGCCTCATGTAGTTAATCTCCACACCTTGAGGTGCCTATCTTTGATCGCCATGCCTCGTGGCACTCTAGACCGCCTCATGGCAGGCACAACTCTCATGATACGTCATATGCTTACGATACTTTCCCACATGACATCATGCTATGTAGATATGCATGGACCAATAGTCAATATGTACAAACATGTCCCTATGGTATATATATGTGAATGATATCGCCCAAGGACCTCAGTTAAGTCCTTGTGGCTATCTCCCATAATCTTAGCTCTTATATGTAAGCCTAAAGTCAGAGTAGCCTGAGCCATGTCTAGTACTGGTTTTGGGTTGCGCTACAGCCAATACCCAGTGCCACCAGATGCCTGAGCCCTGCCAGCTTGGATGACAGCCTAGATGAGAGGCTGTGTAGTGCTCTAGAGGAGGGCTGTGACATATAGAAGTCCAGACCCTATGACATATGTATCAACATCACCATGATGCCATTCCCCTTTTCCAGATGTGCCTGTGACATCATCGCCTAGACTGCCTCATGGTATGACATTATAGTTTATTAGTTACTGGTTCAGGTAATGCCCTTAGCATTGCCTTATTTAGCTCTTGGTCTGTGTGCAAGCCAGACTCATATATAGGCTAGGTAGCTTGTTGTACTGTAGCCTTGATATTTTGAATTCTTAGGGCCATTTAGTTGGTCTTTCCCCTTTGGTCCTCATCTGCATTTCATCGCTCATTCCATCATTGATCCCAACTTGCCTATCTTGCATAGCGCTGCTCCCAATCCCTCAAAGGCATCAGCAGTTCTCACATAGGAGCTATTGCCAATCCAGCATTTGGTTTTGGTTTGGTCCTAACAGCATGCTTATCGTTCTGGATGTGTGGTGAGGTGAGTACAAGCTTGTCTTATCACTGTCGCCCCCATGATTTTGCTGCCTGGACTTGCTACTGCTCCCATGGCTGCTCGATCTTGGTGTTGCAAGCACAAGTTTGACTTGTTGCTGTCATCATTGCCACATCCTAACATTACTAACCCCCTTTACCAAGTAGTAGCACTTATGTCAATTATATAAGTCCAGCTTAGCATCCATCAAGCCTGTCATTCGAGTTACTATCTATCCACAAAAGTGAAGTTGATGAGACTCTTCTTTTTCCAAATTCAACGGCTGGATGTTTACGGGGCATGCATCACCTCCCCAAACTGATAAGAATGTTTCTTCTTTTGTGTATATTGGTGAGCGAGGCTACAGGATCCATGATTCTCGCTTTGGAGCGACTAGTTAAACTTGCCCTGCGTTTCCTGCCCCAGACGTCCTACCTCATCCTCATCCGTATCACCTCCCATGGAAACAAGGGCAGATGATCATGCTTTCATTGAACGACCCAACGACATACCTGCTGACTCTTTTCCAGACAGTTTTGTATTATATACACTCAAGCATCAGGCAGCTCTGCCACCCGTTACCTGGAAAAGTTGGTACAGAGAACTACAATGATTAAATATCTGCATTTTAGTTGTCCCATACGCCCTTGGCCCTATTGGTGCTTGCTATACACCCTTGACGTTTAAGACAGCCATGTTATGGATGGTTTGCCATGGTTGGCATCCGGGGCGCTACCACCATTGATGTTGTCGTCGCAGCGTGCAGCGGGCCACGTTGTTGTGGTGTGCTGGCCACCAGCGTGGCGGCCGGGTGCGAGGCGTGAAAGGTGACGGCGCGGGGATTGTGGCTGAGAGAGCATGGGGTAGGGGGGTTCGGGTGGGCGGCAAAGTGTCGCTGTCGTCGTGAAGGCGGTGATGATGGCGTGCATCGGACAGGTCATATCGTAACTGTTGCCGTCGCGGCGCTGTAGCATTGACCACGGGTGCACGTTGTCGTTATTATCTCGATGCCCTGAGGTTGACCAGCCCCCACGGCAACTGTCGACTGTCACGACGTTGTGGCACAATCCATAACGCTGGCCACACATGTACCGTGACGGTTGTCAATGCCATGGACCTTCGCATTGGTCGTGGGCATGTCGTCGTTGTCGCCATTATAACGCATGATTTTGGTAATTCGAGCTCCAGCGTCGTAGTCTTGCAATGCGTGACTATCCCGGCCAGGGCGTCATAGTCGAAATGGCGACACCGTAGGTGCTGTCGTCGTCGTCGTGGTGCATGTATCGGCTAATCGAGCGCCGGCGTCGTTGTGGTCGATGCCGTGGCACGAGTGCCCTTGTCGCCAGCCTCGTCGTGGCCAGGATTACCCGAGTGCAGCTGCCACTGCCGCAGATGTCGTGACGCACTGACATTGGTCATAGGTGGTCGTCGCCGCGGTTCCTGACACCATGGCGCAGAACATTGGCCACTTAAGCCGTCGTCATCGTCATAGACGCAGCGCAAAACTACCCCGTGCTGCCGTGCCGTCCTTGTCGTCATCCTTCGTGGGGACAAGTGTAGTGGTAGGGCGCGAGGCGCGATGAGCGAAGAAACGGGGAGATCATAGTTGAGGCGAGCGCAGTGAGGAAACAACGACGGCGCGCGCAACGTCGTTATTGTTGAACCATTTTGTTGTCATCGTGGCGTCGTCGCCATCGGATCAAGTTCAATGCCAACTGCCACGTACGTCGAATGTTGCTTGATGTTACTATTTTAGAATTATATCCACACAGTCTACGTGCTCCACTTGGACTATCCCATCGGTCTGGACAACTCACCAATTACGTTGCACGAAGAGGCTTTCTGGCTGCGCACCAACGATCACTGCGCGACACTGGCAGCACCCAGACATACTTTAGAACAGGCGAGCAACCCACGGAAAACATTCTCCTTAGGGATACCCTTGCATATAATCTTCAGACGCGACATCACACGTAGTCACGATCTTCAGTAACTGACCACTGGCAGTCGATGACTGCACATACTGCCCAGTTTCCGTACTCTACAGGAACGTAATACAAAGACGTCGACAAACAATCACAGAACAATAATGAAGTCGATTTGAAATAGGGACTAAAGGTTCTTTCTTACATTGCCTAACTCCAAAGGGCTGATCGCTCAAACGCATACGTTCCAGCGACCTTGTTTATTGACACCGTAGCTAGTTCATCCATCATCATTAAATTCCCCAGTCTGATACAACGATGATCTGGCGTACCCATTTCCGCCCAAAAGAGAAAGTTTTCCGGTGAGGAAGTCGGGACTACAACAGCTTTGCCAGGTCGCTCTGCTTCACTTTACGCAGGTATGTTTCATAAAAAAAGTCGACAAACAAGATCAGATAACTGAGGATGACCCCAGCTCCGGTGATGCCTGCAGTGGGCGGGGCGGCACAATTCCCCATGTGAGGGAGATACCGGGAGAACCAATTATACGCCGCATATTGATAACCTGCCGTGGAACAAACACGTCAGCAAGTACTTGGGGTGTGCGAAAAGCACAGATACCCACTCGCGAAGGCTGCTACTGTGAGAATGACAACGAATTGGATGATCTGCAGCGTCGTGAGGTATCGCTTCCACTGGATCATGCTCAACGTGAGATCGTGCTGGTCTACCACAAATAACCGCGTGGCACTTACGAATGGTCTGGAGCCCCCAGCTGCTGCGTAGTAATAGTAATCTACAAGCTACTCGTAAGCATCGCGCATGTCTCGAAGAAGTCTGACGCACACATTATTACGTGAACACCGAGATTAAGGATCGCCGGGACCCAGCACTAGAACAGATGTAAGTTTACTAGTCCAGGTACGCAATACATATATGTATAACTACCGCCGTTGCTCGATGGTTCAATTGGACAAACGCCAGGATAGCCGTAGCCGCATGGTGGTATACATGCAAGAATGCTTGTGGCAGATCAATCAATGTATAGCGTTGATGGTATGGAAAGGAAGTACTCACAAAGAGGTTTCTTTTTCAAAGTTAAGAAGACCGTGTCAATGAGTTCATAGTATTTGAAGTAATAGTTCAACATTAAGTAGAACTCGAGCCTCTTTAACCATGGTTGGCGTTAGGACAAATCCATAATCAAATAATGTCAATGATAGAGTATATACCTACCTGTGTGTAGGCTTCGGGTGCACACAGTGAACCATATGTGCCTATTCCAGGCTTCAACCAATTTGAGAATACCTCTTCGCCGACAAGCGTCATGAGGATCAAGCTCCCAATGCTCAACATCAGATTGTGTGCGCGAAACAAGGTCGTCAACTTCAAGGGTGTTTTGTCCTTCATCGCTTCGCGAGTTCCAAATACGACCACAAGATACGTTATGGTCATGCTGACGACTGCGGGCCATGTTGAGAAGGGCGTCTTGCCTGGTGTATAGGATATAAGGTGGGCAGGAATACGATCGGTGGGAACCAAAGATAGAGCGAAATCGGCTAAGTAAGGCATGGCGGACCAGAGTCTTGAGCGGGCATCTGCCACGCAGGATACTTGTATGTCCTGCTTATCGAACTTGAGTCCCAGGGAGCCGAGCAAGGTTCCTCGAAACTACATAACTGATACAAATCATCGATTGTGTGACTTGCCGCATCTTCTCGCAATTGTCTTATTTATCAGATAAATGAATGGCAATATTTGAGCTTGTTAGTAAGTCGGACCGGATGAGATTTGGTGCTGATGCCAACTCACAACGTCATTCTGACATGTGAGCCCCTTTGTGTGGCAGAGTAACGACATACGAGGAGTAAACAGGGATTATTTTTCAGGAGTGGTAACGGTATGGCCTGACGGCAAGGTCTGGTACCCCGGTTGTCAAAGTTACGTTCGTATGTTTGACTAATCTTCCTGTCCATCAGTGATTACACAATGATTAGTAGAGCCGAGTGGTGGAGATCAGTTCAGTCTGACTCTATGATCGTGAGCCATCCAAGGTGACACCTGACGGCCGATTTACAGCAGACCAGACATATATCACGGACATTACAGGTATACATAAATTATCTCACCTTCCCTTTATACTGATCGGAAGTCAAGATCAGGATCAGACAGTGTTCGATCAAACTGGAAATGTCTAGCCCTTCTGATCGAGTCGTGGTAAGCCAAAGATTATTATCGGAAGGGGCCCTACTAGGTGAACAAGCCGCGGCTTTGCCAACGTGTCAGTAAGTGTCACCCCCGCCCACTATGTGCTTAATAGTAGCACTTATGTCAATTATGTAAATCCAGCTTAGCGCACGTCGAGCATGTCACTCAAGTTACTATCTACCGGTTAGTGACGTGCACGACCCGGCTCGGCTCAAAAGCCCCGGCTCAAGCTTTGAAGTTCAAGCCTGAGCCTGAGCCTCGAGCAGGGTCCAAAGTGAAGTTGATAAGACTCTTCTCTTTTCTGAATTCAATTCTCGTTTGACAGCTGGATGTTTACGGAGCACGCATCATCTCCCTCAGGCTGATAAGAGTGTTTCTTCTTTTGTGTATATTGGTGAGCGAGGCTACAGGATCCACGATTCTCGCTTTGCAGCGACTACTTAAACTTGCCCTGCGTTTCCTGCCCTAGACGCCCTACCTCATTCTCATCCATATCACCTCCCATGGAAACAAGGGCAGATGATTATGCTTTCATCGAACGGCCCGACGACATACCTGCTGACTCTGTTCCAGACAATTTTGTATTATATACACTCAAGCATCAAGCAGCTCTGCCGCCCATTACCTGGAAAAATTGGTACAGAGAACTACAATGGTTGAATGTCTTTATTTTAGTCGTCCCACACACCCTTGGCCCTATTGGTGCTTGCTATACACCCCTGACGTTTAAGACAGCCATCTTGTGTGTGGTTTACACACTCCTTGCCGGTTTCGGTGTGTAGCTTTGGTTTGCGTGGAGACCTGATACTAACAGAGAGGATCATGAAAGGCATAAGTGCTGGTTATCACCGTCTATGGACCCACCGCGCGTATAAGGCAGCTAGACCCCTGGAATATATTCTCGCTCTTCTTGGTGCGAGTGTGGTTGAAGGTTCTATTGCCTGGTGGGCACGGGGACACCGTGCGCACCATCGGTACACTGACACAGACCTCGACCCCTATGACGCCAGTAAAGGCCTCCTTTACTCACACATCGGTTGGGTAGTCTTCAAACCAAGGCGAAAACCTGGTCCCGTCGATGTCAGTGACTTGCGCTCGGACCCAGTTGTGCAATGGCAGCACAAACACTATCTTCTTATTGCCTTTACCATGGCGATTGCTGTACCGACTTCAGTGGCAGGGTATGGATGGGGAGACTGGCAAGGTGGATTCGTGTGGGCGAGTTTGCTCCGCCTCGTATTTGCTCACCATGTCAGTGTCCTCACTGCTTCTTGAATGTGTGTCTGACAGCCGTCCAGTCCGTCTTTTGTATAAATTCACTCTGTCATTGTCTCGGAGACAAACCATATGATGATAAACTCTCGCCAACAAACAACTTGTTTGTGGCATTCGTTTCGATGGGTGAGGGATACCATAATTTCCACCACCAATTTCCGATGGATTATCGCAACGGCTACAAGTGGTATCAGTACGATCCGACCAAATGGCTCCTTTGGTCTTGCGAAAAGCTAGGCTTCGCGACACACCTGAAGGTGAGTTACGCCGATCGTTTCTTCGAAACCGCCTTCATACTATCTACACCCGCAGAGGTTTGCGGACAATGAGATAAAGAAGGGCGAGCTGACTGTCCGACTCAAGCGCCTTCACCAGAAGCAAGAAGCACTAGCGTGGCCCTCTGGCAAGTCGGACTTGCCCGTTATCACCTGGGAAGACTGTGAGGGTTGCCAGACATACCATGTTGCTCTTAGTAACCTGTTTCCTAGATCAGCGTCAGGCAAAATTTCGGCCATTGATCTCGATCGCGGGGTACATTCACGATATCAGCGATTTCTTCAATGAACATCCTGGTGGCCCCCATCTGTTGGAAAGGAATATAGGAAAGGACGCCACTGCTGCATTCTTTGGCGGTGTTTACGATCACGGTAATGGTGCACACAACGTGTGTATCCCATCGATTTTCAGGATGCTGCACATGCTGACTGGCACCGTGTCACGCTGGGCAGATTCTCGCCATGAAACGCGTTGGCATCTTACTTGGAGGTGCACCACATTGTTCAGAAGAGCGGATGGTCGCGCCGAGTCAGCGTTTGCGGATCACCCGCTATAGCGAGCCCTCGACTTAGGAGTGACTGGTTCACTAGCCCATTCCACGAAGCCTTTGCAGCTTTTATTGTCTCCCGACATACAATCTACTCCCCTGTACTATGTTTGTACTACATAAGAGTACCATCTCGGGTTTGTATGGCCTGCAGCGTGTGAGGTACGAGCACGGTCACAGAGCAAGTGCAAGTAAGCGGCGCACGTCCTTCTCCATGCTTCGCCCTTTGTGGCAGTGCATGTCAGGGGCCTCGGGAAGAGCCGGGCGGAGTCAGTACGTTACACGCCTTCGTCCCAACCCATTCCTCCACTGTGGTGTTCCACCCCTGCTCTCTCCACCTTGCCTGTGGCCGTCGTGGTTCCACCATGTCGTTTGATGCGCGTCCTTGTCAGGGAAGGGACCTCTGGAGCGGCCTCTTCAAGTTCCGTTTCGCGCTGAGTCGTGTTTTACCCTTCAAGCCGACTGCCGCATCCTTCGGTGCCAATGACTCCCGGTTAGTGATATTCGTCCCACCCCGAGCCAGCTGCTGACATCCAGTCAACCACTGCTCCCACCCTTCCAGCTAGTCATGTTCATCCCGCTGTGCTCCAGCTGGTGTCTGTCCTTTTCCACCGTGTTCTCGTTATCCCCTGGCCGGTGATGCCTATTTCATTGTGTTCCAGCCAGTAATGTTCATCCTGCCGCGCTCCTGTCTTCCAGCCGGTGCTGCTCATCACACCACGCTCCTGCCTCCCGGCCAGTGACACCCATCCTATTGTGCTCCTCCCTCCCCTGTCACTGGTAGAGGCTTCCGCCCTCTGCCTCCTAACTGAGCGTCGGGCGTTCGCTTCTCTGCGTCGTCAGCTTTGAGCAGACTCCCACTGTCTGGGGCTGCAGCTCACTCCTCGCCCAGGCCTCGCTCTGTCTGGGGCCGGGAAGTGCTGCCCAACCCCTCTCAACTCTCGCTCGCTTCGCCTTGCATCCACCCTCAAATCCTGCTGCGGTCGTCCGCAACGATGTCCAAAGAGTACAACTTTGTCGAATCGTTATGTGTAACCATAACCAACTAGTGTTGTCCTGGAGATCCCAATACAAAGTTACCAGACAGCGTGAAAAACTCGACCGAGTAAGACTGCAGTACATACCCGGGCAGGTACTTAGTGTGGAGGTCTGCGGTGTCGCGAGGAGCAGTGCCGCAGAGATGATGTCCTTTGGATGAGCGTAGGTACTAAGCGGCACGCGTCCTCTTTTTCCCGCGCCCCCACCTGCCCGCTCGTCCGCCGTCGTACCACTCCCAGACCTCAAACGATCCGTTTTCGGTGCCCCGCAGCTTTCCCCACCCTGGTGTCTCAGGCATGCCAGCAGGCCCTTTGTCGCTGCTGCAAGGCGGTCCCACCTGCCCTCGCGGCTCGTCTCGTCATCTGTAGCGATGTTCAAAGACCAAGTTCTAGACAGTTACTGTATGTGAACTAACACGTGTACAATATTCCGTCCCCAAATGGCACTGCTCCAAAGGATGTCCCAAAAATGGGACCCCGCTTAGAACTGGCGAGCCCGGATTTCGTTGCTCATTTAGTCAGTAAGGCGGGTGCGAAGAAAACGAGGCGGCGACTCGTCCCTATTGGAACGCTAATTTCGATAGCGATAACATCGGTTCCTAGTCCGTTCCGGAAACACTTTTCTCGGCTTCCGAGCGCTTAAACTCTGTGCGCACTGGCAGGAAGGACATATAAGTACCGTGCGTGGATGGGCCGACGAAAGCCCGAGTCCTTATTCATCATGCCTTCCTTGGCTGATTTCATCCTTTCTTTCGTTCCTACTGATCATGTTGTTCCAGCCTATCTGATTTCCTATATACCGGGCAAGACTCCGTTCTCGACATGGCCTGCAGTCGTCTGTATGACCATCACATATCTCGCGATCGTGTTTGGGACGCGCGCCGCAATGGAGAACAAAGAAGCGCTTAAGTTGGCCACCTTGTTCCAAGCACACAACTTGATATTGAGTGTCGGGAGCCTCATCCTCATGACGCTTATCGGTGAAGAAGTAGTCTCAAACTGGCTAAAGCCCGAAATAGGTCCATATGGCACATTATGCGCACCCGAAGCTTACACCAAAGTAAGTACAATTTGGTATTCAACAATGAGTTTATCTTGACGTGCACCCATATTGAAAGAGGCTCGAGTTCTACATGATGTTGAACTATTACTTCAAGTACTATGAGTTTGTTGACACGATCTTCCTGGCTCTGAAGAAGAAACCCTTATGTGGGTACTTTGCTTTCCGATTATACACCATCAACGCAGGTTAACCGAACAAAAGCATTTTTGCACGTGTATCATCATGCGGCTACGGCCTTTCTGGCGTTCGTTCAAATGAATACTGGAGTAAGAGGGCTAGGTGTATGTGCATTTTCATTGTGTGCCTCGACTGGTGAACTCACGCGTGTTCTAGTGCTGGCTTGCGGTGTTCCTTAACCTCGGTGTTCACGTATTGATGTGTACGTCGAACATCTTCCTGAGACACGTTCGATATTTACAAATAATTTGCAGATTATTACTACTATGCTGCCGCTCGAGGCACTAAACTATGGGTGAGCGTCACGCGTCCGTTTGTGCCCGACTTTGTTTCACGCTGAACACCACCCAGTGGAAGCAATACCTCACAACGCTGCAGATCGGTCAATTCATTATCATTCTCGCAGCAGCAGCCTTTGTGGGCGAGTACCTGGGCTTTTCCAGTCCTCCGTTTCCCGCTCACGTACATATTGCTCATGTGCAGGTTATCAAAATGCGGCGTCCAACTGGTTCCCTCAATATCTCCCTCACCTGGGTAGCTGTTCCGCCTCGCTCACCCCGGCTATCTTTGGGGCCGTGGTGATCTTCAGTTATCTGATCTTGTTCCTTGACTTTTTCCACAAAACGTACCCAAATAAAGCAGGGTCACGTGGCCTACGGCGCGCATTACAAACACGTTCCAAACCAAGCGTTACAAAAGAGCCGCCATCAAAGAGTGGCTCAGTCCTTTGCGTGGATGCAAGTGAGTTGGAGCACAGCTACACTAATAGAGATTTGCTGATAATGGATGACCTAGCTATGCTGTGAGCGAGGTTGCTCGAGCGAGTATGTGTGTGAGCGGCCCTCCGCTCCAATGAGGCAAAGAAGCACTACTGAAGTAGGTTCAGCACTAGCGTACCTTTGTTCCGTAATTTCGCTATTGCTTGATATGCATATAGGCACCCCTGGCATTAGTTGCCATCAAAGAGGTGGCACATCCTGAAGGAAAATAATCTGCTTAGTTTCGTCTCCTATTTGCAACTTTAAATTGAACGAAAGAGATGTAACATCGAGCAGTCCACATGATCGCGCCCCAATGATGGTGTGCGCGGAGATGAACATCACAATATTATCTACAAACCAGAACTAGAACCAAAATCTTGCTTAGCTATCAGAGCCAAAATGCCCAAGTGGCCTTTTCCTCACCATGCCGTGGGGTGATAACACCATTTACCTGGCTGCGGGCCTTGAACCTCATAAAGTTGGCGGGGGACTGAGTGGTACTGGTGGCAGGCCTACTGTGTCATTATCATGACATGCCAGAATCGGTCGAGCAAAGTTACCCGCATGAGGAGGCTATCATCAAGGAGAAAACGTGCGACGGTTCTCCTGGCATGCGCACCCATGTGTTGTGGTAGGTTCGGACCCCGAAGTTCGCAGATAAAGCGTACCAGTCTAGGTGGGTGTGTTTGGGAAGTTGTCCGCATCGAAGTCTTGGTTCAAAAGGGCTGGGAGTCTGTCTTCATTTCCGATTTCCCCCATTTTGCCTAGACTCACCTTTGTTCCGCATGTGACCGGCGTATGCCCACGATGCATACTAACCAGACAGAGACGCGCATAAGTGTGTGGAGCAAAAAATGATGGAACTCAACAGAGAGGCTAGTTGAAACGTGGAAGCTTTAACATTCTGTAAAGTAATGATACGCAACCTATGTTCAACCCCGAATCGGACAAGTCCCCCCCGCTAGAAGCTTGGAGGTATGAGCAAGCCGACAGACCCAATTCGTCTTCCCCGTAGCATGGGCTCCTTCCGTTACCCCGTATCGCTTTCTCGGCAGGCTTCACTGTTAGAAATCACGATGATTTGGACTGGAGATTGCTATGCCCAGAGCTGCATGCAGCAGTCCACCTACGACAAAAAGCCTTGCTGCACAGGATAACGGTGGTCTGATCATGATGAAAGTTCGGTGAATCGCAGTCGGCGACTGGGAACTTGCCAAGTTTGCAGTTATTTGTATAGTCTACCTCAGCTCACATCCACTCTCACGCCCCGCCGCGGTCTCACCCAACAATGTCCAAAGAGATGAAAGGGCCAGATAGTGTCACACCCGTTGGAAACAATGACCGCACCTAAGCCGACTGAGTCCCCCTTGGCAATGCTGCTCCAATGATGCGAGGGGGGGCGCTTTCCCAATCCTGCTTGCTCTAGAATCGTTTATGCAGGGGTGTTGCGGTCGTCTAACTCGTTTCGTGCTTCCGTACGGCGGAGAGTAGAGTGGGAAATCAGTCGGTTTCACGGCTCAGACGTCCGCCACAGGGCGCTCACTAGCGCGTCTGGAGCAGGATGCAAAAGGATTGCGTTGTACTAAGCTCTGGCCTGGTTTCGGACAGGAAACAGTGGGACCACGATGGGCAAGTAGAGTAGCTGCAATTAGGACAAAGACGCAGCTCGTTCGAATCTGTGGCGTGCTCGTGCCCCATCATGGGGTACTAGCACGTTGCCCGTATTGCGTACTTCTTAGTTCCTGGGGAAGATGGCAGGTTACACGTATAGTCCTGACTAGTACTAACCCGGTTGGATTGTAAATGCCATTCCCTCATAAGCACGGACGGCCTACCGCCTTGGCGGCGGTTGTGATTTATCCTAAACCAAACCGGATCATTCAAGTTGCACTTGGCCTATACTTGGCGTATACGTCAGACTTCGATTCCTTCTGTTCGGGACCTTGAAGGCTGGTAGGGATTCTAGTTGTCACTCTTATCTCCACAAGTGATAGGCATGTCGATAGGGTAACGTAATATTTGACGATCTGACAGATTGCAGATCGTGCACCCTAGAACGAGTCCTGGCCATGCATGGGATAAAATCTATGGTAGGTTCCATTATAACTTGGACGAGATTCACCCAACTTCGTGCCACGCCATGTTTCTGTTTCTTCCAGGCCCCTCAGCCGTCGCCACTATCATAGCAGTGTCAGTGGCATTGTTCATCTTACTCGTCTGTCTCCACGAGCTTTATGCGCGATATCTTGCTCGGCGCCTGCCTCCTGGTGTTTCCGGTCTCCGAGCCTTCTTCGAGCTCCCAAACGACTCGGAGAAGCCATGGTTGAAGATGCTCGCACTCAACCAGAGATATGGTCTGCCCATGGACACTCATGAAATACGATGACATTACTGATCGCTACGTTGGATAGGTGACATTGCTTCTGGCTCCCTCTTCGGATACAATATCATCCTTGTTAATTCCCCCAAGATTGCTAGTGATCTCCTGGATAAACGCGGTATTAACTACTCTGATCGCCCTCGGTCTGTGATGGGCGGAGAGATGTCGGGATGCGATAAAATGATGGTCCTTCGCCAATACGACGAACGGCTCCGTGCTCAGCGAAAGTACCTTACTCAAGATGTCGGCAACCCCGTCACTGTGGGAAAGCTACATGAGATGATCCAGTTCGAGACGCGGAGATCTCTTCAAAACGTGCTCCACGAGCCCCACAGGATCCTGGCCCACATCCGCAAGTGTGTACGCTCAGGAACATCCTTTCTCCCGCAAAGCTCACGAGGCTCTAGGAATTTTACATCCATCTCGTTACGCATTTCGCATGGATATGTCACCCATGAGGGTAACGATCCTCTGGTCGACTTGGCTGAGCTATCAAACTCGCAGGTGTTCAAGAAGATTATACCCGGTGCACACTTTGCTGACTTTGTTCCCTTTTGTAAGTTAATGTTCCGTGGCAACATTTCTAAAGTTCTTACAGACATTATAGTGAAATATGTCCCGTCTTGGGTTCCAGGCGTCAGTTTCATCAAGACAGCCAAAGCAAACGCGGTTGCTTCAAATAAATTGGTAGACATTCCTCACGATTATGTCATGTCTCAGCTGGTAAGTTTCCGTCCTGAGCTCAACTCATTGAGATGTGCTCACCGAGACTTCGAGGCCGCTGGTACTGCACTCCCTTCGTTCTCATCTCGTAATTTAGACGCCCCTGGTCTTACGAAAGAGCAGGAAGATAGAATCAAATGGACTGCATCAACTATCCTTCGAGGTACGCAAATCCTCAATGATGCGACCACCACTTGACATTGTTGATCGGTAGGAGGCACAGAGACGGTACGGACATAGTTGTTATTACTGTACCCACTTCTAAGTGCATTTCCAGGCTATCTCACTCGTATATGGGTTCTATCTCGCAATGACCCTGCACCCGCAAGTCATGCGCAAGGCGCAGCAGGAGTTAGACTCCGTCGTTGGCAGCGGTCGCTTGCCGACCCACACTGACCGATCGTCGCTCCCATACATGGAAGCACTGTTTACAGAGCTCCTGCGCTGGAACGTCACCATTCCGATAAGCATGTCTGACTCTGATTTACGGGAGGTGGTTATTAACAAAAAAACAAATCTGTAGCTTTGAGGCGTGCAAGATCGGAAGACGAGTACAACGGATATCTCATTCCTGCGGGATCGTATGTCTTGGTCAACATCTGGTGCGTTAGCTGCGGCTTTGGTGACGTACTCCAACGCAACGCTCTCTCCCTGACTTAGGGCCATACTACACGATGAGCGCATGTACACCGATCCATTTGAGTTCAAGCCCGAACGTTTCCTGGGAGACAATCCGGAGCCTGATCCATCAAACGTAGTTTTCGGTTTCGGACGACGGTAAGCGACAAATTGGCTATCGAGAGGATGGTATTGATCCCACGACCTCTGCTCAGTCGATGCCCAGGTGAGCCTCGGGTGGTCCGGAATCGCCGCAGCGATGTATCGAACTCATGTTCCACGTCCCTCAGGCTATTCGCTCACATATTCCACCGCATGGCTCATGTGCGTCCAGTCGCTCGCCGTATTGAACATTTCAAAGCACATCGAGAATGGTGTTGAGATTACGCCAGAGATGGAACAAGAAGGAGGGATGATTATGTGAGTCTCTGGATGTTTTGTTTACGCGCTCTAGTTGGTCGTTGACCATCGTTCTTTTTTCATTCTCAGTGAGCAAGTCCCTTTTAAATGCGCGATTAAACCCAGGTCGGTGGCTGCTGAACAACTTGTCAAGGAGGAGTTCTCGTTGTAGGTTGACGACGAAATACGCACGGTGGATGCGTTTGTATGGGGGCCTGTTGTATATTGATGTATTGATGCAAGATATGGAATGAAATCTTGTGCTGTCTCTTGAGCAACACCCTCGGGAACATGGTCAACGATCAACCTGTGTTTATAACGTCTCGCTTGCACACAAAGGCCCGGGTGTTGTGGTCGAGCATGGTCGAGAACCCGAGCCAGTGTTCGTGTTCTCAACCGTATTGGTGTCGACCGGTCTGAGCCGAAGCGTCGTGTTGGAGTGGGCGGTCAGGCCTGTGAGATGGTGACAAGGAGTGGATGCGATAGAGTAGATGTGCTTGGGCATGAACTTGCGGGCGCGAATGTTACTGTCGTTCTGGTCAGAGGCGGCCCTGCTGCATGGGCAAAATAAGGCTCCCGTAGTGATTCAGAACACACTCCAATCAGTGAGGACTGCTTTGGAAGGCGTGACGGGTTTGAGCGCCGGCCGTCGGTCCGAGCCGCGGTTAGGTCGCACGTGAGCTGTAAATTTCCGACTGGAATGCTGAGACATTCCATGGTAAATTCATTATTAGACTATTAGAACGTACATGTATACTAACTGTAATGCGATCATCTAGTGCGATTGTTCTGAGCTCAAGGAGTGTCCAAACCCACACGACGCGTAGCAAGATACACAGCGTAACGCTACCCTAGCAAGAGTGGGGACCACTAGCATGATTGGAAAAGCTGGAGGTCTCTCACAGAAACTACCTGTTAAGCAGAAACATCCATCGTCTGTTCGATTAACTCACTCCAGGGTCGATGGCTTGAAACTGTATTTCCCACCTTGGAAGAAAGGATGTGGACAAAATCTCGTGCTTCCATCGGCCCCAAGTATGTACGTGGTGATGACAGACCCTCAGGGTGTGTCCATTTCTCGACCCCAGTTTATGCACCAAACATCCGTTCAAGATATGCCCTTCAGGACGGACCATCAGCCTTCAGAAAAGTTGGATCACTTTACGTCTGTACGCGCCACCTCTGCATTGTACAGGTGCCCTGTAACGTACTAGTAGGTTCGTGTATTCATTACTTACCTGAGTCTGTCTGATGGAAGCTGATAAGCAATAACTATTTGACAAGTGAGCATGATGAATCCCGCGGAGCCGGGTTAGAGAACAATTAGAGCTGCGCGCTTACTATGAATGTGGAGAATAGTCTTTGCCAGGTCTGTTGTCTGATGTTGCGTCAGTTGACGACATTGAAGTTGGCGTCGGCTCACCGCGCGCCGCTACCGTGATGGCATTTCTACCCGATATGGACGCGCTAGCAGTAGCCGATACCCCTGTCCGGTTAGTATTATGGGCGTGCCCCGCTGACGGGCGGAATT
Source organism: Tylopilus vinaceipallidus (assembly GCA_038089215.1). NCBI lineage: Eukaryota > Fungi > Basidiomycota > Agaricomycetes > Boletales > Boletaceae > Tylopilus > Tylopilus vinaceipallidus. The sequence goes on from JBBPKK010000666.1 coordinate 16,653, forward strand.
AAGGTGACTCTTGCCATAGTGAAAGAAATCGGACATGGCGATGGTCTAGCCCAAAGAAGACGACAAAGACTGGAAGCTGCCAACTTGTTCACATCCAAATATACTGGTGTCTTTGCTAAGTGAACTGGTTGGCTTGTCCTCGGACCTTAGGACCGGGCATGTCGCGGTGACACAGGTGCGCCACCCCCAACCGTTGCATGTCATGTATTTACGTCCCTTAATGAGACCTTCCTCAGTGTGGGCGACCTTTCGGATCAGTTCCACTGTATAGTGATGTATAGTGATGATAACGTGGTAGGGCTATCATTGATGTTCGAGTCTCTCGCCCGTTTTCTGGACTCAGCTCCCTACCAAGCGTACACGTCGTATTGGTGCCACTGGCAACGACGACGATGTGGGCCTGCTCTTCGTTGTGCTCATTAATCCCCTTGTGTCACTCGCGGAGTTGGGCGTTTGATATGTGTTGCTATTGCATACACCTCGCGAGTTTCGTCCTCGAACTGCCCATCCTGCGCATCGTCGGGACTATAACAGGAACTATAGTGGGACTTATCTTGCTCATTAACGCTCGATCGCTTCCCCTTGTCTGGCATAGTGAGGTCATTTCATGGTCACGCAAGTATGCGAGTGCTCACCCGTCTCCGAAGTCAATGTGCTTCTGCCGTTTGGAATAGTACGATGCAAATACCGCATTCTGTCGCTCTACCATGCGTTCTCGTTGCAGCCGAAAGCTACGCGACACAGAACGGTCGTTAATCAACTCGAAGCCTGCTGCCCCGTCGGTGCCGATCCGTTCGAGTTCAGTGCCACGGTTAGGTCATGGGCAAGTGAGTCTTAGTTATGCAATGGGCTATGGATGCGCTGCCGTTTGGTGATGCTTATACCTACCAAGGTCCCGACGAGACAGACTGGTTCGGACACGTCAACAATTCCAACTACGCAAAGGTATGAACAGATTCCATACCTGCAGGTCAACATGATCTGATAAGAGCTATAGGCGCGCGACGCTGCGCTTTCAAAATTTGGTCTCGCGGCATGGCCGACGTTTGTGAACGCTGGTGGATGGGTCGTTCTGGGCTGTAAGGCGTTTACCTTCGTCGTTGCCATGCGGTGGCTAACACAGCGAGGACGGAATAGCGACGCACTACCATTTTCTGCGTGAAATTCCACGCTTTGCGTGGTATGAGATGCACTTGTCGATCGGGGCGTGGGACCACAAGTGGGTAAGTTGCTTCGCGCTTACTAGTAGCCTTCGCGGGTTCCTCATCGCCTCCGCACAGCTGTATCTTGTATGCCGGTTCACGTCACGTTCGGCAGAGCACTCCACGCGCGGACAGGCCGCGTTGGCCAAATCAGGAGACCCGACTGGCCGCGCGGCACCAGCGATGACCAGCGCGGCCGGATCGATGCGGTTCTCCAGCGACGACGAGCGCGCCCACAAGCGCCTCATACCAGGATCTACCGCCACCGCTGGGGCGACGTTGCACTGCTTTACGGTTTCCCGTCTGTGCTTCAAAATTGGCCGGATCACTGTCCCGCCCGCGCTCGTGATGGCGTCCGAGGGGTTCTCGACGCCGCCCAAAGTCGGGTCGTATTCGCACCAGCTACCGCCGCCGCACTGGTCCCACCCGTCTGCGCTGCGGCATGCGTCGGGCAGTCTGGATGCGTACCGGCGCTTTCTGGCAGGCGGGTGGCGGGACGTGCCGCAGGGAGATCGGTGGTGGATTGAACCGTTAAGTGGGCCGACAGATGAGCGGAGAAGGGTAAATCTGGCGAGGCTGGAGGTGATCGATCGGGCGGTCGTGGA
>JBBPKK010000667.1:0-18452 GCA_038089215.1 Tylopilus vinaceipallidus
AACGTATACGTGGTGGGAGGAGACTCACTTTCAATAATGTCATTACGTCAGGTTCGAAGTTATCAAAACATTCAACCAGCTCATCGCGGGTCGCATCAGACACCCAGCGCCCTTCGTAGCGCGTGCCCAATAAATCAAGGTTGATGGTGTATGCCGCAAGGTTGATAATGGACCCTTTGGCGATCGGGTAGGTGATGAGGGACTGAAAACAGTGGGACACGCGAAAAAAATGAATGGAGGTAACATCACAATAAATTTGAAGTTCACTTTGCCTTTTCCGTGATACTGTATCCCGATAGAATGAGATGCAACTTCGTGAACGCGTATGATTGTTTACTCACCGCTACCATTTCGTTAACAGAGCAATGCTCAGAGTATTGCTGTCTTAATGCTTCCGCGGGAAAGATACAACGATAGATCATCATCCCCGTGAACATTGCCTCTGCGCACTGTCTGAGATTCGTTTTGTCGCTGTCTTCCATCTCTTCTGATACTGCATCGAATAGCGTCTTGCGTACAATTGAACGAACTCCATCGGCTCCAATGAGTACATCTGTGATCGTAGTAGTACCGTCAGCAAACTCAAGTCTGATAGGTGTCGTTGACTGCGTATCCTGTTGGTCATGTTCTGTATAACTGACAAGCCGCTTCTTGGGGTGTATTATGCATGAAGCTGGAACATATTTTTCCAATAAGGCTACCATTTTCTGACGTTGCATGGCGCAAGGACCATCTTGTGCTCTCCCATGAGAGCGCGACCTCAGTCCAACACATGAGCACTCACAATGGTTAATGCGTTGGTACCAGGCATAACCTCCCTCACGCATATCCGATCGCCTCATTTTCGTGCCTGATAGATCAGTTAGTGCCGCAACTAACTTTAACAATGTATCTTCTACCATGGCTGCTGTCGGGATTATGCGTAGATATTTGTGTGAATTCGTCAAACAACCCAAGGTCGGTTAAGACCTCGCGCGTCCGCCTCCACAGGGTGATTCCTACACCCGCAGTCTCAACGTTGTCGTGCGCTTCATAAATGTCGATGGGAATAGATGAGTCATATTTTCCGATTGTAATCGCGAGGACAAGTCCAGCGATGCCAGCGCCACTGGAAGATTCCTTGAGTTGATGAGCTGGAATGAAAGTTAGGCTACCGACCAGATGGCAACACGGAACTTTGGCGCCGATTCAGAGGTAGAGAGGGGAGCTGGCATTATAGCATAAAAACAGCAACAACAATTGTGGGATGTTGGCGACTAACCTGAGGAAGGACATTATCTCTTAAATATGCTGCGCAGATAATCTGCGACACTTAGCCTAGTGTCTGCTTTCGAGTTTCGATTACAAGATTGGCCGATGTGCGATGATATGATTAGAGCAAAAGGTAGTATTTAAACTGCCACATCGTTGCCCCTCACAGAATTTTATTTCCATCGACTCAGAGTGACTCAATATGACTCAACGTTTCAGAGGAGTTTTTGATTCGACCCATGACCTGTGAATATCTGATCAATTCACCATTCCAGTACAATAGAACAAGGATTGCCTGATAACCTCATCTCATAAAAATTCACTAAAATATCACCTTCCCGGAAAGCGTGAGCAAATGCACAGATGGTCAGACGCCGGTAGCCCGAGACCAGTATATTTTCGGCTTCAACGGTGAATCGATGATGGTTGAGATCCCTTCCGGCTGTCACTAATGGTCACCATACACAGCCTCCGCCCGCAAACCTCCATCGAAGTGATCGGGTCCCTGCTTGACATTTGCAATAAGCACAGCCCCCATCGACGTGCCTAAAGCTCGCCCTGATAGGCTGCCGTCACAGAGGGTTGGGACCGGGACTGTGTTCTCAAACTTGCTCGACAACGACAAGTTGGAAGCCCACCGTAGCTAATGGCGGGAATACTTGCGGATCGTGCAGGAGCGAACTAGACCACAACACAAGGTGGGAGGCGCGGCCAGACATTCATTGCACGCGATGTGCGAGGCAGTCTTCGGATGAGTACGTAAGTGGCGCAACGTGCTCTTCTTCCCGTTCCCAGGCCAATACCGTCCTTGCGACGGATTCTCACGCTTGCAAACCATCAGGGGACTTAGTGAGAGGCTAGTAGACTCACCAGCCCTTGAAATCTTTTCTACCTTCGCAGCGTACAAAGACACGCTTCTCGCGAGTTACAGTAGTCAACTTGGAGCAAAAGAGCGTAGCTTGTCTTGGTTGATTCCGCGTGGTCTCCCGCCGACGACGATTGGCAGCGGTTACACATCTCCATGTCGTCCAACATGAAACGCCATTGCGCTCTCCCTGCAGAACTCGTCTATCAGATACTGTGTCATCTGAGCCCGCGAGAGGCTGTCAGGTCGCGATTGGTAAGTGTAATTTTTGACGCGACCTTCCATTTACACTCCTCTCACATCCTCTCATCCAAGGTTTCTAAGCAGTTTCACGATGTTACTCTCGAATTCACACTCTGGAAATTTTTGTACAGGAATGCATGTTTACTTCGTTATCCTGGACCATTTCATTCCCAGTCGGCTCGATTTCTCGAGGATACTCTCGTTCAATCTGAACGGCTGGCACGATCCTGGACTAGACAACCCTTACGATGCGTTTCAAGTAGGGAGACACGAACCTTGGAAGTGACACTAACCCCAATAATCATCAATGGCAAGTGGCTTGTCGCTTACAAATCACCTGGGCTATTTGCATTATACGATATCAATGGCATGCGCCTACATCAAGCTTTGTGGAGGAAAAACTCGGGGCCGCCCATTCATTCATGGGCCGCGCACTCCTTGTCATCCGATGAAGGTCCAGTAGTCTATATCATGTTCAACTGCGGCTCGTTCGTTGATGGGTTTTCGTCATGGTACCTTTCATGTATCTTGGTTGACACAAATTCAGGTGCTTACGACTTTCATCCTACAGGCAGCTTCTGGAGTTTTGCATCAATAACGAGTCCGGTCATCCACATCATGTTCTTACCCTAGAGGTACCCATAAAGCTCCGTCCCGAATCAGTCACGCATCTCAAGGGGGGCCAGTCTCCCTTTTTATACCTCGTGACTCAAAAGGTGTTATTCGATACACGGACTCGATTGTTCTATGAATTTCCTGTATTCAGCTCGCGACTGGTAAGTGGATCTGATGTGAATGACTAGTGTAATATAAGACACTGTATTCTAGGTCGAAATTCCGTCAGACGAGTCTGGTGGCACCCTGGCTCCTCTGGGCGTTCTGCCCACGAAAACACATGTCATTTACTTTTACCATTACATTGATCGCCGTGAAGTCCCGTCGGCATCCTCCACTCTTATACAAGCCTTCATTCCACCTGCCGATGCGTGTTCCATCCGTGATGGTGTTGGTACCCTCCACTTATCCCATGAAGGAATGACACACGGTCGTCTCCGAGATTTTACCTCCCTCCGAAATTCTATGTTGGATCCAACAACCAGGTCCACAAATATACGACTTTTACATCGAGAGGAAGGCGATGTTTCCTTTGGCTGCATTGATCTTATGCTTCCCGGACAATCATCCACGGACAGTCTCCTCCCGATAGCAATCAGCAGACATATTGTTGCCTATGCTGGCTGCGGGTATTTCAGCCCTTCCCGGAGATCTGTGGCCTGTATTGACTCTTCGCATGATGGGCATGCGAGAGGCTTCTTGATATCATCCAGGACGGATGTCCCTATTGAACGCATGTTTTGCAACTTTCATGCTCTAAAATTCACCATCGATGCGAACGCTGATAGATGCGTTGCTAGATTTGGACCGCTGACGCATTGTAACTGGGACCATATTGATGACCCAGTTAATTTCGAGCACGTCACATTCGATGGTACAAGGGGCAGGATACTTTACGTGAAACGGGAGGGTATTCCAGATGTAGGTGGTGTTACCTACCGCCCGATGGTGGCCGTCGATGTCGAATAGCCCCCGTTGGCATGAAGTTGCAACAAGAACTCGGCGGACGGTCAGTGTTGCGTTACGCAATACTTGGATGTTTTTGATATGGACAAACAGCAACCCTTGCGCTCGGCTTGACCCGGAATTCTAAGAAAAGGTGGCTCCGTTGGTGGTGGTGATCCGGGTGCAATGACAGATCATCATGTCTGAAGAGTGGAGGGAAAGGGGAGAACACGTTCCGTCAAGCTTGCCCTTGTACTTACAGGTCGGAAAAGAGTGATACCGAACTTTACTATTGGAGTAGAACATCGACCATTGCACGATGAGTATAAATATTATTTGAGTTTCATCATTCTAAACGCTTGCAATTCCATAACCAGCGCTTCGAAGTAGAAACCACAAGGCTTTCACGAATGGAATAGCACGCCATCTCTGCTTAGTGACGCGTGTTGTCAGTGACCTAACTCGATCAGTGCGCAGACCGAAAGAGAATAGATCCGGCGGCCTAGAGTACACAAAGTGCGACGGGAACAGAGAGGATGGACTGGGGACGGACCCCGGAGAGGCCCTGGCGATGACAAGGGACGTGGCGGACTAAGAGAAGTGACGATGGGGACTATAACTGGGACATGATGACGAGAATGGTTTTACGACATGTATAGCCCATATCTCACCACATCCATTCGACAACCCGATCCGCCAAGGCCCCTGGTCTCGTTCACGGAGGATTCTTGCGGCGGAGCACCGACACCAGATTGCGTGACCAACGGACGCCAAACGACAAATGAACCAAGAACAGCACTTGACGGCTCACTCGCTCGACGTCCCCGTGCTTGAACCCGCAGTCAGGAGCTCCACTGAGGGGTTGCAAGCGGGTGTGCGACGAGACGTGTCAGTGTCACAAAAGTTGTGACTTGTCAGACGACTCGACCGTCATGTTCGAGGGCACCAACATGGCTCATCCTACTTTCTTCTACGAGTACCAATCACCCGGGTTTGGATCCGAATGCAACCCGAATGGCTTCTGCCCCACAACGACAACAACCACACTCTGTGTCCTTTTCGACGGTGATTCACAGCGTCGCTTTTCCTCTCTGAGGATTGTGGTGTATTGTCACAATTTTATGAGACTTGGGTCATCGCATGGGGTAGGTCCTCTTCCGGTTGAAGGGTGCATTGCTGAGCCGTGCCAACCATCTGTGGCTGCGCTGTAACATGCTCAGTGGGATCTGACTCCCTTTCACCCATTGGAACCCGCCACCCACGGCTTTAAAAGTCGTGTCAACAACGCCCCAAATGACCCTGCTCTCCCGCAACTCACAATTGAATTCGAAGCCACCTGCCCAGCCCATCTTCACTTTATTGGCGGTCCATGGTACTGTCTTGTTTGTCGACCGTCGCATGATCGACCATACGCTTGTAATATTCTTCTGGAAAGAGAATACACTATGACATCAGAGACATCATATCTGTCTTTGGGACTCAAACATCTGGGCCAGTTGAAACCCTTTTTGACCCCATTGGAACATCCATTTTGGTGTTCCCGCCTTAATTCCACTCGACATGCAAGCATTCTCACCCTGCGGGTCATTCCTTTGGAACGCACTTGCTCAAGAACAACCATTTGTACTTTCCCAACGGAGATTCTTTTGAACATATTCGAGCAGATCGATTGGTTCCAGTGGCAAGAAGATCTCCTATCCTTCGCGCAGGTGTGTCGCCAATGGTCATGCTCGATGAAAGTGCTCTTCGCTCGTTTGGAGTCCCCGCAATGGAGGAGCCATTGCCGCTACATGGAAACTCGATACGTAAATGCCCGTGCACTTGCAAGGGCGCTCAGCAATACGCCTGTTCTCGGACTTGATGTGAAACGCCTGGAGTTCAATGATCCCCGGACTTGGAAACCAATCTCCGGATCTACCCCAGTTCTTGTCACTATTCTCCGCGCCACAAAGCATTTACAACGATTGCACCTCACGCATGGCTATTCGCAGCGGACGGACGGACCGTTCCCGGCTCTCCCTGAACTTCGCGAATTGCATACATTGCATATTACACCAAGCGATCAAGCAAACTGCGGGGAGGAGCGTATTTGTGTGATTCAACTTGCGCACTGCATGGCGCGCTGGTCAGCGTTGACGTCTCTCACAATCGTATTGCTGTGGTCAGGATACATCGGAATGGAACGATTGTACACACAGCCGCCCGCTTGCGCATTGACGCAGCTTTGTATCCATCGATCCGACATAACGGACAGGTATCTCCTCTACCTCACCGCGTCCTCCGCCAATACGCTCACGCAGGTGACGCTGGAGAACGTGCGCTGCATGTCCCACGATGGATTGCACACCTTCCTCGACTCGATCTCCCGAAACGTGACCTCCTTGACACTTCGGGACGTCAGTCTCATACTACATTCAATCGATGGATCCCATGGCCCCAGCTATGTATTGGATGTCGTGGTGGACAGGATGCAGCGTTTGCAGGAATTGTCCATCCGTGGGGATATCGCGACAGAACTGATGTTGCGACTGCGATCAGAGGCATTTGTGAAGAGCTGTTGTTCGGGAGGAGCGGACATCCCGATAATTCAAATATCGTCTCAGGGCGTACCAAGAGTCGGAAGATCTACAGTTGAGAAGTATCCAGGGTGGCACGCGGTCGAGGTACAGTAGCCGCTACCAGCTGCTGGTCGACGTTCCAACCATCGCTCAACAACAACTTGAAGGCCACTAGTCAAAAGCCGTGAACCAGATCCGGGTGTCGAAGGTTTCAATTATACGTGTTTGTACGAAGAGGGGCATACGTATGCGCCAATCAGCATGCAGAGCTTGATGTTCGAGTCAATATAGGTGGTATATCGATGGTTCAGGTCTCTCATCCACAAACAAAACTTATATTAGTAGGACTAGTTGATTGTGAACAGTCCCGGAGAATAAGATTATAAAGCGCACCAAAAACAAGCCGATCCATACGTTCGTGCACCCCCGGTGTTGGCAATAGGACTGGTGCAAAGCCTATCTACGATCCGAAACGAAGCTGCCGGTCGTGCTGTTTCGCATCGGCAGTTACTTTAGAGTAGCTAGGAAATGCTTTGTTCCCGGCTGTGAATGGCCCTTCGCGTTCAGCCGGACATATTCGGTGAACTCGGAGTACTTCGGACTTGGCCGAAAAAGGATACCAATATAAGTTTGATCGGCACCAGTGACTCGGGGCCATCGACATCGATTCCTGGTTGATCGCGCCCGACACGACAGCGATGAAGTATTTTTCTACCCGCGGACACCCGGGCGAACGATCTTTCGAGGACGTAAGTTGCGCGTTCTCTGTTTGTATCCGAATCATGTCGAACTCGGACAGGTTGTTCTCGCTGGCCTTGCTCCGGACGGCGGGCTCTACATCCCGAAAGATATCCCAAGCCTTCCTGAAAACTGGAGATCTGAATGGGCCGATCTGTCTTACCAACAACTTGCGTTCAACATTCTCACTCTTTTCATCTCCCCCGACGAACTTTCCCCGGCCGATCTTGTTTCGCTCATCGACAGGACATACAGCGTTGGGCCGTCCGCGTTTCGTGATCCATGTATCACTCCCCTTGTTCAACTCGATTCTAAATTGCACGTGCTTGAGCTCTTCCATGGACCCACCTATGCGTTCAAGGATCTCGCGCTTCAGCTCGTTGGGAACCTCTTTGAATACTTTCTCGGCAGGCGCAACTCCAGAAAAGCTCCAGGGGAACCACCAGAAAAGCTCACTGTTATCGGTGCAACTAGTGGTGACACCGGCAGTGCCGCTATCTATGGGCTGCGTAACAAGGCCAACATATCTGTTTTCATTCTCTTCCCTCACGGGCGAGTCTCGCCGATCCAGGAAGCTCAGATGACCACCGTCCTCGACGAGAACGTCCATAATCTGTCCGTCAGTGGGACGTTTGATAACTGCCAGGTTAGTTCGCTTTCAGTTGGCCCATACAGACACGAATGCTTTATCTTGCCCCATAGGACATCCTTAAATCACTCCTGGCCGACCGGCAATTCAACGAAAAACATCATTTGGGGGCAGTGAACTCGATCAACTGGGCGCGCATTCTCGTACAGATCGTCTACTACTTCTCTGCTTACTTTCAGCTCACCAGCAACCCAAACTTTGATGTCAGCACCTCCGAGATCCAATATGTCGTTCCGACTGGCAATTTTGGTGACGTCCTCGCCGGGTACTACGCGAAATGCATGGGTCTGCCTATGGGAAAACTTGGCGTCGCCACGAATTCGAACGACATTCTCGCTCGGTTCTGGAAGAGTGGGTCGTACCAGAAAGTCGATCCCGCTGCTGGCCCTGTAGCAGGCGGAGTTCACGCAACGATCAGTCCCGCAATGGACATTGCGGTGTCGAGCAACTTTGAGCGACTGCTCTGGTACCTGGCTTATGAACGTGCAGCACAACACGAGGAGACGGCAAAGCGTGCGGCTGCGTGTGACCACCTGCGCGAATGGATGGGTGCGGTCAAGAGCAAAGGGGCAGTAGACCTCTCGGCGGTGCTTGAGGGCGCACGGAGAGACTTTGTCGCGGACAAGGCCGACGATGAGCAAGTGGGTGCCAGTCTACACCTGGACGTGCAGCTCGTTAACCATCGACCAGACGATCGCCACCATCCGAAAATACAGCGAGACAAAGTCATACCTCGCCGATCCGCACACTGCCGTGGGCCTGCATGCCGCCGAGGTATTTGCAAAACACAAGTACGCCTCCCAACTTGACCGTTGTACGCTGCATTAAGCATCCATCTTTCATAGCTCTCCCAAGACGGTTCAAGTCGTCCTTTCCACCGCCCACCCTGCCAAGTTCGCCGAGGCCGTGCAGAGAGCTCACTCTTCGTTTAATCCGGACACGGTGTTCGGCGACCTTTTGTCGCGTGAACGTCGGGTGGAGGCTGTAGTGGGTGCGGAAGAGGAGCTTGTTGGGCTAGTCAGGAATATAATAGATAGGGTCGCGAGTAGTAAGGAGCAGTCGTAAATGGCGAGCAACTTGGCACAAGCCCTGGTGGCTGTGACGACACTGTACAAAGTTCCCGGCAGGTCGCTCGACCCATAGCTTTAGCTTCGTCACGAACCATAATCGCCAATCCCGCAATGCCCCGTGGTGCATTTAGCAAGAATGTATCACGGCGCTTCGACGCCAAACCCCACTTATCTGGAACACTCGCGAGCGCGTCACTGGCAGAAATACTGCACCCGAACAGTGATCAATGAATCCCACTGGCACATGGCACTCCGATGTCACGAGGTTAGCAACTTGTCCATGTGGGGTTCTCACAAGGATGCATCTTTAATAGAACGCGACTAGCGGCGTTGATACTATCTGGCTATTCTCAATGGCTCCGTTGACGCCTCCCCAAGCTCCACCCTCCTGGAAACATACCGCCCAAGATGTCGGCAGGCTTATGACCAAGGCGCTAGCAAAGAAGAGGAAGGTTAGCGATGACATCGCCAGGTTGCCCGGGGACAAGCTTGGCTTCGAAAGCGTGCGCGTCGTCTTCCGTCCTCTCCCAGCACCGATAAGCCAACTTTCTCTGTCAGGTGTTTGTGAGTTTATCGCATGCGTGAAAATGGGGACGTGCTTTCTGAGCGTTCCAATCCCTCTGCGCCATATAGTCTGCACTCGCCCTCGCCGAGGCTGAGCTGGAGTGTGTCTCGGGGACGCTCGTCTTTTACCGGAATGTCTCGATGGACAAAGAGCTCCGGGACGCCTCCACTGCTGCCGAGGAGCGTTCACGCAAGTTTTCCAACGAAGAATCGATGCGGGAGGATCTATACAAAGCCAAAGTAGCTGCGGAGGCGAACCTGCGCAAGTCGGGCGACTGGGATAAGCTAAGTGCTGAGCAAAAGCGACTCGTCGACAAGATGTTACTCGATGGCAGACGGGCAGGTTTGGCACTACAGAAGAAAGAAGACAGGGAGAGGCTAAAGGTTCTCAAGGATGAGCTTTCGGATGCCTGTTTGGAATTCCAGGTCAGTGACTGCAGTCATATCGTATCAGCAATTCTAATTTACGCCATAGAAAAATTTCAACGAGGAGAATGTAAGTTGGCGGTTTTCGTTTGTAGCATCGGTAGAAAAGATGCCGTTTTGCAGGGCTGCATCAGCTTCACACGTGAGGAACTGGATGGTGTTCCAGAGGACGTGATCTCTGGGTATGCACAGAGAACAGAAGGCGATAAGGCGTTGTATGACGTCACATTCAGGACGCCGGATATCTGGCCGCTCGTGAGTTATGCATGTTCGTGGACGTCGTACGTTGTTCTAAACGCAAGGGATGAAGTTCGATCACGCAAGTAGCCCGTCGACGCGCAAGGCCGCATACCAGGCTCATGAGGCTCGTCTAGCATGCAATGCGGAGCCCTTGAGCACAATACTCCGCCTACGCAAGCAGATCGCCACACTCTTACAGTATGAATCGTGGGCGGAATATGCTACCGAAGTGAAGATGTCAAAGAATGCTGCCAATGTCCGGGAAGTGCGTAAATTGTTACTCACCCTTGCATTGCATTACACATTCATTTACAGTTCTTGATCGAGTTTCGGAAATATCTCGATCCCATCGGAAAGAAAGATCTTGAGGCGATTTGCTCCCTCAAGGCTGAAGATCACGTGGCGCGTGACTTGCCTATTGATAACAACCTTTTCATTTGGGACATCAGGTATAACACCAGATATCCATAGTGAGCACTTGACTAATGATGCAAATCTCACATCAGGTATTATAGCCGCCTCTATAACGAGCGCAATTTAAGTCTGGATAATTCACTGGTCAAAGAATATTTTCCCGTCTCGTTTATCGTTCCCGCGATTCTCGACATATACCAAGCCCTTCTTAGCGTCAAATTCGTGGAGACCGTTGGTGAAGCGAAGGATGTTTGGCACCCTGGTAAGTTATCACTACACCCCGTACATCATGTGTGGGTTTAACGCCCATACAGATGTCCAACAATTTGCGGTTTGGGAAAAAGACGCTCAGGACGAGTCGGATTTCATCGGGTACTGCTACCTCGATCTTTTCCCTCGCGGTATGTCGGATTTACACGATTAGGTATTGCATTTTCACTAAGTATCATTGCTCGTCTACAAAATTTTAGAGGCTAAATTTCCGCATGCCGGCGAATTTTGCATTCGCCCCGGTTATGAGCTTCCCGATGGGAAGCGAAGCTATCCCGTATCAGCCATGGTTGCTAACCTCGCAAAACCGACCCCGGAACGCCCAGCACTTATGGCACACTTCGACGTAAAGACACTCTTTCATGAGATGGGCCATGTTTTCCATGAATTGCTGAGTCGGACACTGTATTCGCGCTTCCACGGAACGTCCATCGTGCTTGATTTTGCGGAGGCACCATCGCAGATGCTCGAGAACTGGTGGGTGCAGTTTTCGTTTCTAGGGGGGTATCGGCTAACTGCCTTTCAGGTGTTGGGAACCTGCCGTGCTGAAAAAGATGTCAAGCCATTACAAGACGCAAGAGCCTTTGCCGGATGATCTGATCGACAAGATCGTGAAGAGGTTGGCGTTCCCTCTTTCGAATATGTGCGACTTTGGTAACCCTGCCACATCAGTCGTTATGTCAATGCTGGGATTTTCTACCTGCGCCAGCTCGTCTACTCCACGTTCGATCTCGTGGTGCACGACAATAGTCTGGATGCAAACACAGATTACACCAAGTTGTGGAACGAGTTGAGACAACAAATTGCTCACCTCAAAGGTGGAGACCAGCCTGGCCAAGGTGCCTTTGGACACATTGCGGGTGAATACGACGTGGGATACTATGGGTACGTCACGCAGTTCGGCGCTCGTCCTGCTTAAGTGCCATCGCACCGACGTATATATCCCAGATACGCGTACTCGCTCGTGTTCGCTACAGACATGTACGCGACCGTGTTCAAGAAGGCACCGCTCGACCCCAAGCTGGGCCAATTTTACCGCGACACGATCCTCCTTCCGGGTGGGAGCCGGGACGCGATGGATGTGCTCAAGGTGCGTCTAGCGGTCGTACCTCACCGCCAATTACCGAGCCCTGGTTGGCCCTTCTTCGTACCAGGACTTTTTGGGACGTGAACCCAACCCGAAGGCGTTCATTAACGAAATCGAGCGGTCCGAACGGCAATCGTGATGGCCGGTCCTGTAGGCCGTAATGCACGTATTGTAGCCCTGTGTCCCTAGCAACGGTCGAAATATATTGTTTGTGTGACTGCGCAAGGTCCGTATGAGCCCTTTGCCACCGCAGTCGTGCGGAGTGACATGTAGCTGCGAACATCGGACCTCGTCGAGAAGTCATTTCGGTGAACGTGTATACCGGACAGATAGGCAGTTCAGCTGATTTCAATTTTCTTATGCGGTAACTAATGTAGCAGCCGAGAACGTTAAGTAGTAGTACACTTCATCGATGAGGGGAGCAAGGATGCGTCAGATCAACGGCAAAGTTCGGATGAAAACTCCGAATTGCGGTTGGCTCGGTAGTTGACAAAGGATATCGTTATTCGTGAGGTATTAAATATCATCATCAGAGATGGATCGATGCGACAAGAGAGGAGGCGAAAAAGGGTTAGCAGACAGAAGAGGGCAAAATACAGTTTATCAAATGATTTCACTCAACCTCCTCATGACAGACGGCTTCTCGAAGAGTAACTTTTCGTCCCCGGTTTCCTCGAGACTCGGTATGTTCTGCAAGTTAAGTCAGCGTTCGAACAAGGGAGGTGTGGCCCACAGCGATGGCGTACCGAAACAAAGTCCAAGTCGGCGAGGGGAAGCTGTCGGAAACAATAGGGATCAACGCTCGCTCAGGCTGTTGATGACCAGGTCTGGAGGACGACGCTTACAACTTTAGTTCTGTACCAGATCTTGTAGCCGGCAAAGAGGGTGAAGAAGACGGGCAAGTTGATGTCTGACACAGGCACAGCTGAGCATGTTTCTTCCGTTCCGGCTCAGATGGTCAGACTCACACGAAGCAATGAATGTCGCGGTGTTCCAATTCCAGAAAACGGATATACCGCTCACGAGGATGTAGAACAAAATCCTACGCGCATCATTTATGCATACAGTGTAGGGGGATGACACAAAGGCGCACCAGAAAATTGCCCACATCGCAGCGTAAGGCTGCAAGGGTGACCTGTAAATGCCGCGGGGAACGATTGCTTGTTTGCTCAGGCCATAGACTGCGCGGGCGTTTGTAACAGCGCTTCGTTGCCAGATCCTAATGACTCACAGTAACGTAGGTACGTTGTATTGATTGTCATCCAACTGCATCACAAAAACATCAACAAATGGCGGAACATGACATTCGAATAGACCTTACCCGAGGAATCCGCACATAGCAGCTGTATGCACGAGTTAGCTATCAATTTACTATTTGACAATAACTTGCGCAATGCCGTACCTAGATCAACGAACCAGCTGGACACCGGTGTCAGTCATAGCCTCGTACGAAGCAAACAGTTCACACCTGAAGACCGATGCTGATGACGCGGATACATTCATGAATGCCAGGAATGAAAAAAGCCACTACAATCGTTCAATCAATGAAGCGGGTGACGGAAAATGACAGGTATAATACATACCGCAGTAAGAACTGCGATCCATGGCAGGCCATCTTTTGTGCAAGTCGTGAATATTTTTGGTGCCTTTTTCTGCACTGCCAGTCCATAGAGGATGCGAGATGCCGAGAAGACAAACGTATTTGCCGCAGAAAAAGAGGATGTGATCAATACAGCATTAATAATCGATGGGAGAACTGAGCGCGGAGGAGGGCATTACAGGTCAATTAATGAATCAACAGTTGATGCTCGAAGAGTACAAACCTTTGATGCCCGCCCTTTGAAATGCAATTACAAACGGTGACTGGCCAGCAGACTCCCCAGATCTAGGGAAGGATCGTTGGACGGGAACAAAATCGAAGAGAGAGACAGTTACGTGAATAAGGCCGGATCATTCGATGGGACAAGCATTCCAACCACTAGTACTGAAAGAATCTTTGAAAATGATAAATCAAGGCAGAACCAGGTTGTAGAATTTGCTTACGAAGAACAATACCAATCTGAATATCACAGTCTTCATTGCCCTGATAATGTTCGTCCTAGGCTGTTGCGCCTCTGAGGCAGTGCTGTGTGCGGAGCGTCAGTTCCAATCAAGATACAACAACTGAGCAATTCACATTGAGATTAGCTCAATCCCGCTGACAGAAAATGCGGCAGGAGCAATAGCAACAAGCAGTCCAATGAAACGACCCCTAGCACCCGGTTCCAGCACTGTATAAGCATGAGACCATCTCGTCAGAATTGCACCACAGCGGAGGATTTAGCCTACAAGACACCATAGGACCAGGATTTTTCCAATACTGTCTAGACTGTCAGAAAATGTCATTGATAATGCTCTGAGAGATACCTCGAAGCCAATACTGGAAATGTGAACTGAGTACCTCGCAGATAGTAGAATGGAAACTCACACTTGATGATCAGGTCCTCCTCCGAGGCTAACCACGAGCCCACCGATTATCTTTATTTGAGTGAGTATCGAGAACATGAAGAAAAGAAATTGGTCAGCTTACCAGACCAACCACAAGCATAACTGCAAGGGTGTTATGAATGATAGCATCCTGAAATGATTCTGACGATGCTTACTCTTCAGCGATGCAAAGAAAATCTCTGCTATAAAGGATGAGCAAGTCAAACGAAATATTTACACCCAGCTTACAATTTCCAAACCATCTGACAGATAAAGTCAGGATAATAACACATCAGTTATAGGACTGGAAACAGACCGAACACCAAACAGGTTGAGCAAAAGGAGCAACACAACGATTACTGCGATGTAGATTCCAGTATGGTTCGGCTGGTGGATTCATGCAAGTTGAGTAAGGCAATGATTCGCAGATGGAATTCCTCACGTCGGAGTCCCAGAATGTGACCATAGAAGAGAACGCAGTAATCTCAAGTGGTATAGCAGTCCCAGCATACTAGAGTAGAGCTCAGAGAAGAGGCAACAAAATGATCATTGGACTCACATAGAAGTAGTTCTGCGTGGTGGCGCGTAGTGTAAATAAAAGAAACATCGAAAATTACGCGTACAAACCCATCCGAGCTGACGTCCGGAAGTGTAAGTGACATCACGCACGACGCAACGCTACACTCACCGCGAAACCCATGGCAGGGTCCAACCATCGTGCGACTGCATGTGTTTGGCTCAATTGCCCGCATTTCACCTCCGAGGCCTAACTCACCATACAACAATAATGAACCAGATATTGGAGCAAATGCTGTCAACTCGCCGACAGATAATATCGTCCTAGCTCAGGTCAGGCGAAGAACGGCAAGTGGAAGGTAGGTAGAGCATACGCATAGATAACGGTGGAAACATGGATATAAACCAAGAGTGAACCCAAAGGGCCACAGAGTCCAAGGACTTCTCCAAGGCCGAGGAAGAGACCAGTACCGATCGTCCCGGCAAGCTCGTGAAGGGCTCAACTTATAACGCCACATGGTGCAACTTGAATAACCTACCGCGATCCTGTTACGTAGACAGTTAGCGCAGGGGCTCGAGACACGATAAACAATCTTACATTTGTATGTGCTGCCGTCCGAGCTGACGTTTGACACCGTCTAGGTCCTTAGTGTATACGAAATCGCCAGGTGCGGTCGGAACAACCGTTTTTTCCGGACTAGGTGACGAGGAGTCGGCAAGACTAGTGCTGGTCATGGTGATCGCACGAAAACAAAGTATAGGGATCGGGACTGGGATGCTGCTGGTCTTCGAGGCTGTAATGGGGGCTTTTATGTACTTATCCCGACAGCAAGGGCCGCGCTTTTAACCGCAGGACATCCTTGATTTGATGTCCCAATCACGGCACGACTCGATGCGAGTAAGAATTGTTCGATCCCCGCTGGAACATTGCATGGTATGTTCCAACACTTGCCCTGCAAGCCTGGTTGGCGTGAAAATTGGCGTCATTCCGGCTCCCTCGAGCTAGAAAAAAATTCAGAATCCTTGAACGACTTGGGTGTAGCCAGCTCACGCTTTCCACTATCATAGTAGTGGCAGTGCAACGTTAACGCGGCACTGCCTCTCCCGGCCGATATAAAAATTGGCTGTGTTCATTGCGTTGCCTCGTTCCTCCACTTCATTTCGCTGGAACGTGAGTCAAATTTTAAAATTTGTTTCCCCTCCCCACATTTGATGAACAAAACATCACATTCAAGCTCAACAGTCTTATGAACTACACGTTCAGCTGCTGACTTCATACTTCTGCAATTCTGATCCATTTCATTTTTTTTTCCCGCTGTTTGAGCCGCAATATTGACCATTATCATAGCCGTATCCGCAGTCTGTTACCATCCATCCCCACTGAGCTCCTCATTGGCTCAAGGCCTCGCCGTTAAATTACAATCATCTCATCGGTTTCTTCGTCTCGCCGGTTGTTGCGACGCGATGCCGGTACTATGCTTGTACTAGTAATGAAACAGCACCGCTGGTGACGATGTATTATATACCAAGGTATAAATGAAGATGAGACTACAAAGCCGTTCCGCGCTCGAAGCTTGCCCGAATTTCAGCAGTGTACTTGTCGTAGTATCTCGCGATCTAAGAAGTGTGGGTTTAGTGAACTGGAAAAGAGAAATAGCCACACACCTTTTTGTTGAATACCCTATTTCGTTCGTTGATATACGTGATGTCGCCCTCATCTTCGTTCGGCCTCTTGCGCGAGAATTTCGCCTTCTTGTCAATGCTGTAGGAACAAAGTGAGTCGACATTAACCACCCGCACAGCATTTCCACTTGCTCTAGGTTGATTTTTCCGACGACTCGGTCAATGGCATCTTCAGTAGGCTTGTTATCCGCGTATAGCAGTGTGTTGGCGTCTCTGTAAAAGTAGTCCACAGCCATTCGTTGCTCGGTGGTTGGAACCATCTTCTCGATCCCTCGACATAAGCTCAGATCGCAAATCACAGCTAAGGGACGACGAACCTGGCTCCCTGTAGCATCAAAGGAAATCATTGCAGACGATCCACCCGACGATGTTCCAGCAACCAAACCCAAAGCCTGCTCTTTCTGACGATTATATGCCTCCAGGTCGGGCTTGAGAACGTCGAGGTCTTTCTTATACCGCCTCCGTGCGGCATGAGCATCATCTGCGGAAAATAGTCAGCCTGCATGAACAGGATAGGGTTCAAAGCGTACCGTGAAACTCATAGTCTGCTCTGCGCGCTTTCCGTGCCTTCTTCTTCTCCCAGTTCTCGTTGTCTTCTATCGTCCACTCCCAGTTCTTTGAGCGTTCGATGTCCTCGCCATTTGCCTCTGCCTCTGCCTGTGTCCGCAACATCTCGGCCAACTTCTTTTGTCGTTCAAGCCGTGCGGCATCCCGAGCCGTGATCTTGGCCTTTGCGGACTCCTCAACGAGCGACTGTCTGTTTGCTTTCGCAGATGTACGCTATGGAAGGGACGATGAAAGATATGCACAGTGTAATAAGTATAGAAAACTCACCATCCTAGCCCGGAGCTGCTCCATCTTTGCTTTACGGTCCTCCATAGTCATAGTATCCGCTGAACTGCTTCCATTAGTTTCCAGAGGCTGCTCAAAGTCCTCTGTGTCCGTTTGTGATATGGCTGGTTGGTCATCTTCGGTTTGTGGTGTCGAGGTGGAGGATAAGTCGTGGGTGGACATACTTGACATGGTCGAGGTGAGCGACTTACAGGACATTACATAAGCCGTATATCGCTTGGGATGTGACAGTCACATCACCACCTGTGAATGCTTTGCTTATCCTTTCAATTAATCATAGCCAACTTGTCCCAAAATGATGCTGTGGCCCCATCGAATGGCCCCATCGAATCTGAGTCCAAGAAATGTGCTGCCGTTCCATGCCTATGGGCATTGTCTCCTTTTATTTCCTTCGTGAAGCGGTCTGACTTAAACCAGCGCAAGTAGAACTTGGAGGAATACACATTGCACAACCACTCTTGCTGTGCAGGCCTCGAGGTGACTAAATGGCAGTCTCAGGGATATGTCTGGCTCTATTTTGTTTCACATGATGATCACTGTCATGTCGTATTATGGGTTGTTTTCACTGTGATAGATTTCAGGTATTCAATCACTGGTTATGCATTGGGGATATGTTCCATTGTCCATTGCACATGATTGACAGACAGGGTGGCTGTATGGCTGGAACTTGTGGGTACGATACAGGTAAGGTGACTTTGCTCAAACCTCTGATCCCCCAACTGAAACGGAATTGCCCAAATGGAACAACCCGGATGCACAGACCGAGACCTTTCACCCAACTACCTGGGTGGCGAGAGTAGAGAGAAAGCTTGAGCCGGCGAATACGCGCAGCGACTCGGGGAGAGGAGAGTAGCGGTGAGTCCTACTAACGGTTGGGGTGGCTCCAATAAGGCAGGTCCCAAGTTGATCAGACTGGAGAACCAGTCGACCAACTGTGGGTTTATATATTGCAGACAGCGCGCACGGACCAAGCCTATATGTGGTAACTACATGCGGTGCC
>JBBPKK010000668.1:0-14470 GCA_038089215.1 Tylopilus vinaceipallidus
CAGTACGACCTTGCTCACATTGTCATGTCGTAGTAACCGACACCAACCCATTGAATAGCAAGCACACCCATGGCCCCAAACCCTCAAGACCTACCTTTAGGCACCAACCCCGCAGCACGCTGCTCGAGAGGGACAACTCTCAGCCGAGTGCTGGCAATGGGAGTAGTAAACCCGCCGCGCGCGCATACGAAGGCCTGGCCAAACGGTCAGTCGACAACGCAAGCGGTCACGCACCTCACGTACCCCCCAGCATGCCGCTCTAGGGGGAGAGCTGACCCGAAGATGCAGAACGCCCACCTGAGGAGTTCACCGCACACAACGATAAATGTCAGCTGTGCACCTCAGAAGACCCACGTCACACCACGTACGGCCCAGGAGGCCACCAAGGCAATTCGGCAGCCACCACGCAGTCGGGGCGAGTGCACGCGCATGCCACACGCCGCATGACGAACCGCGCCCAGACGGCAAGACGGCGACATCAAGACCGTCGAGAGACCCTGCGGACGCGACGGGTGACGATGACCGTCACCCAGGCGAGCCCACAGAGCCCCCTGACCAGCTAATTAATCTGGATCAAGGAACAGGCGACACGAGAGCCAAGGCAGAGGTCAAAGGCGAGGAGCGCGCACCGAGACTGTCGGAAGACCCTCCGGAAACGCCGGGAAACGACGAGCATCATCCGGACGCACACACAGAGCCTCCAGGCCTGCCAACGGGCGACGACGGCGCCAGCACGCGAAGCCGAACAAGCCACTTACCAAGCAAGACGACTGGCGACCCGAACACATTGCATGGCCAACCGCAGACCCAGGGGCTGCGGCGAGGTCTGAGGAGCGTAGCCGAATGCGCAAGTCGACGGGGAGAACGCCAGCACGCCTCATAGCACGCCGATCGAGGAGGAGAGAGCCGCCGCACCCAAGCCGGAGCGGCCGGGAGTGAAAGTTAAAGAAAGCGATGAGCACACCTCCCAAGGTGACAGGAACGCACCTGAACATACCTGCGAACCATCTGTGCCACGCGACGAGCAGGCGCGGCAATCGCACGCACCCCCGAGCATCGAGCTTGAGGGGCAGCAGAGAGGTCATGCGAGCTCCGAGCTCAGACTCATCGGATGCGACGCACACGCGATAAGAGCACCCAGCCACACTGAGGACGCCAGGGATGGCCTCAAGGAGCTGCATAACGCGTCAGGAAGTCAGCGCAAATGCTCAGACGAAGAAGACTGGGCATACTCACCTCAAGGGCATTAAGTCGAGCCAGACACACCAAGTGCCGACAAAGCGCAGTGTCGAAAATGGTGACCGAGGTCCCGACCAACTCCCCAATTACCTATATGCAAGCCGCCGAAAGATGCTGAGCGCGGAATTTTTGATCCGAAAAGAGCATGATTGTTAGGCATTCCATACCGCAGCATGGAAATGCCGGATCGAGAACTGGCGTCATTAAAGAAGTTGATCACGCTAAGATTAAGGTTTATGCTTATATACTTGAGCTCAAAGTGCCATTGGCCCAAGCCTGTACCACAGTAAATCCGAGATGAGCCTCAAATGATGACCTTGATCCACTCGAGAGCCACCGATCGATAGTCTCGTTCGCCACTAGTTTGATCTCCACACGAATCGTCACCAAATGTCTAGTATTTCCCACAAACTCGTTTCCTTGTTGTCGAGCGCTTCATGTCTGAAGGTAGAGGTGAACGTTGGAGGTGAGAACAGCGCCCTTCAAAGAAAATGACTCCGGCATTCTAAGAAGCTAAACAACTGGCGATAGATTCACGACGGCCTCACTGCGGGAGACCTTGAGCCTTCTGACCAGCTCGCACTTGGGTTACATCGCTGTGTGATTGCAACAGGTCATTGACAGTAATAATAATAATAATAAACCATTTCCCCTCCGTTGGTTTTTTTTCAGCCCCAATTCATTCGGATGATCATTTTTGGCCACAATAGCAAAAGAGAAGGTTCGTCAAGATGCAGTGGCAATACCCTCACGACGAAGCGCAACATCATTCTTCGCGCCGCCCGCCAGTGATGAGCATTTTCAAGTTCACACTAACTCGCACAGCATGAGTGCGAGGATGGTATGCCGAAAGAATACCACAGGGATGTACTTAGAACCCCGCAGAGTGGTAAGATTTGGGTCGTTTCAGCAATTCGTGGACTTGGTGCGCCGATCAGACTCGCAGATCCATATCATACTGATCAAGTCGCCGCCAGAATCGTTATGAAATTTCACCCACTTATGTGTAAATGCACCCGCCCTGTCGGTAAGTTACATTCAGCTGCCGCCCTTATATAGCTCGCTTCCCCCACAATTGCAGTCATCAAGATCACGACCATGTCCTCTGCTCTCCAGTCTGCACTGGTCAGCACGGTGCAAAATAACTATATAACTCGTATGTTTATTTTTGCTTTCAAGAAGTCAGTGACATACCTTGTTGTAGTTGTTCTTCTTACTGCCATTGGATATGACTATGGTAAGTATCCAAGATACATAGGTTCTGTGCTAATACAATGTGCTATTTTTCACTCTCACAGTTATTACATTTTTCAAAGAGGTATGATTCCTTACAATTCTCAGAAGTGTCAAAAGGTTTTTACTGGTCACTATCCATGTAGGTAGAATATATCTGGGTGAGTAGACATTCCTTTATCAAGGTAGCATGTTCTTAATCATCTACAGACAAAACCTTGGTCCTGGGTGTCTACACTATTCCTTATTGTGTGTATTTAATTTTTCAATGTTTCATTGACTCACAGTTGACACAGATTCGTTATGCTGGCCTTTACTATGCCATGTGAGTCTACATACATCATTTACATATGCAAGTTCCACATGCTTCATCAGATCCAATTCAATCTGTATGTACCACAATTAAAATGAAACATTGTTCAAAGTGTGATCCTATTTGCAGTGGGAAGTACTTTTCTGCCTGGCCCTGCCAAGGTATGGTTTTTAATGACTAATGACAGAAGTGTAGTTATTTATGGATTTTTAGATGTATGTGTTTGACATATACTGTTAGGGTACTCCAGAGCTGACATTCTAAACAGCTGTGAGTATTCTCACTCAATGATTTCTCTACTGTATATAAACACTGATTTGTGGATCCTTTCAAGGTCAAATCTTGGATAGTGCTAATTCATGGTCATTCCTTCTCTTTCTTGGTGCAGCTGATTGTGAGTCATAGTTCAGCTTACTATAAGAGAAGGAAATTAGATTGGTTACAGATTCAATGATCCTTCGTGTATGGGTCATGTACAATCAATCAAGGCCAATTCTTGTCATTTTAATTTTGTTGTTTTGCTTGGAGATCATAGTCACCATACTTGATTTTAGTACTCAGGCTGCCATTCATGGTGGCACTCAAAGTGGTATGTGAAAACTGGCAGAATTACAAAACAAAACACTGACAAATTTTCTATTATGATTCTACTTGTTTACTAATATTCAGTGTCTGTGGTGCAAGTAGTGGAGTTTTCATTTTGCTCACTTCAAGCATCACCTCCAACAATTTGGACAACTCCTGGCATTTCTTTTCAGTTCATTTGTGCTGTAGTATTGTGCATTCTTGCAATTGCCCAATTTGTGATGCAGTCACATCAAATGCACAAAGTGACAAAGCAGTGGCAACTCAATCAGTACATGAACTTGCTTGTCCAGCATGGCATTCTTTACTTTCTTGTGTATGTTACTTTTCCATTCTTGCCCTCTGTATTGCTGATGGTGTTGATATAACTGTCTTCTGTAGCATGCTTCCAAATGTTACCCAGAATATATTGACTGTTGTCCAAAAGGATCCAACAGAAGGTTGGCAGGCAATGCTGTTCAGTAGTATCCAATTCCTTATGTTTCCTCTCACACCTCGATTCATCTTGGGCATTCGGAATATGCATGCACATAGTGTGTATGGTAGACGTGGAGAGGGACTTGACTCTGGATTTGGTTTGAAGTCATTATCTGAGGGCAGTGCCAACTGGGGAGAAATGGTGCATGTGATGATTGAGCAGAGGGATAGAGAGGGTGATAAAGATATTGAAGTGGTGCTGAAAGAAGATTTGACCATGGTGGTTGAGCAGAATGAGGGAGAGGAGAGAGAAGATGTTAAGGAGGCACCAAGACAAGGAGAGATTTCAGTGCCTGTGAATGTGGTGTAGCATTGGCATGGTCATGTATATCAACTTGAAGCATGTGCTGTAAGAAGTATTTTTCAAGGCTGGAGAAGTGTTTTGGGATTGGAAGTTGGTCAGTATTACCTTTTCTTCTTTCCTTTCCTTTCATTATGCCTTCTCTTTCATCTTTATGTCCTAGGCATTGTGCTTCTCATTTTCAAAGCCCTCTGGCTCCTATTAGTTTCCATTGTATGTCACCTCATTTATTCCTTTTTTCTTATTGCTTGGTATACATATTATGTCTCTATGAGCATTTTCTTAGACTTCTTGCTTCTAACTATTACATGATTATACTTTTTCACTCCCAAAGATGACTACACTTTGGCTACACTTTGATTAGTATCAGTCAATTGTTAGTCAGACTTTGACCATGCTTTTTTACTACCAAAGTTGCTACACTTTTGGTACACTTTCATTAGGGTTAGTCAAACCTGACCTGACTTTCTAGACCAAGTCTGTAGATCTGATCTCCACCATGCACAAGCTGCATGGCAATCCTGATCTCTCCATCCCTAGAGGCTATGCATGTCTCCTATTCTGCCACACCATGCTGCACTACACTTATTTCACATACACTTTTGATATCCAACTGTTACACTAGGTTTGACATAGTGCAAGCTGTTGAGTGAAGCAATATGAAGTCTACACATTCACAAGTTGCTCACTGATGTAGAGCTATCAATGTTTTGCCTTGAAAGGAATACTAAGAGAGATTGTGGGCCAATCACTCAAAGAATGCTGAAACATTACATATGATTGTGCAGATTTAGCTGGGGATACCCCAAGCTAATCTATGGTCCTTATATACACCCTGTGTACTTTAAGGCAGATGTGGAAGTAAGACAAAAAGGGAGAGTGCTGCAGGGAAGCATTGGAAAGAACAATAACCATCAGGGTGGTGTCCACAGCATCAGAACATTCCAGAAGAAAAAGATGGTAACTAGGGGATGGCACAACCAATGTGCCATGCAAGGAGTACAAAGAAGGAAAGAGACAGACACAAGATATGGATAAGGGTAAACCATAGGAGTTTGAGGGCAATGGAGAAGAGCCCTAGGATAGATAAATGTACATACAATTGGAGGGGAAGAAAAGGAAAGAAGAACAGGTGGAGAAAATGTAACATTACTCCCTCACAAGGTGGAGGTACCACTTCTGACACATCTGGATGCACTGGCAGCCCTTTGGTCTCCCTCTTCTCATTGTTCTTCCTCCTGTTTGAACCAATCAGAGGTAGAGTCTCCATCATACCTTTCCCTCCAGGCATTTTCCTCTCTGGAAACCAGTGCATTCACTTTGAGGGGGGAGGTTGTTTCCTGAAAAGGACAGGTTGCTATGATATGGCCTAAGCAGTCACAGTGGTTACAATGATGATTGGGGCAGGAGGCCTGGGAGTGACCAGGAGATAGGATGTTGCAGTAAGGGCAGTGGTATTGTGGGCAGTAGATCCTCCAATGGTTAGAGGCTCCGCAAACAAAGCACATCCTATCAGGGGGACCTGCAATGAGGGGGGAAGGTGAAGGGAAGTGAACAGGGAGAGGTGCAGCCTCATTATCAATGTAAGGGGAAGAGGGGATGGTCTGGGTGTGAGGTTGTCCCCTTCAGTTGGTGCAAATGCTTGTGAAGGGAGATGAGCATTGCCTGTCCTGAAAGAACTGTTGTCTTTTGGCTTCCAGGACATCAGATGGGAGGAGAGGGGGAGAGGAGAGTTGATCTGCCAGAGAGATGGAAGTTCCATGAGGGATAGGATCCCTGTGGTAGATAGAAGGGCGAAGGTAGTATCAAAGGTTAGGATAAGAGAGGAAGTTGAGAATAGGGTGAATGTGGGGGTGAAGGGGGTGAAGAAGGTTGGGGGGAAGAAAGTCCAGGATGTACCTAACCCTTTGGCAGCCATAAGGTCTAGAACCAGGTTGCTTGATTCCACCAGTCCTTGGGTGAGTGAGTCATATGCCTGGAAGCAAGGTTCTGTCAAGGGAAAATTGGCAAGGTGGTAGCAACTGAAGGCAATGGACTGGTAGATGTTGGCCAGTGGGGGAAGTAGGGTAGTCCTGGGGAACACTGTGGACTGTTCCAAGGCAAAGGTGAGTGTAGGCTTTCTAAAACAGTGGCAAGAATGATATGAAGCTGGTCAACTGGCAGGCAATTGAGATGGATAGGAAATTCTTCTGGGATGGGTAGAAGAGGTGAGTTGGCGAGCAGGGGGGAGGAATGGGAGTCAGGGAAAGCAGAAGGGGATGAAATGTAGGACAATATGTTTGTTAGATGGAGGGGAGAATCAATGGGGGAAATTCCAGGCAATGGTTGGACTTATAAGTGTTGAGAAGTTCCTGGGAGTGTTCCAAATTATCTTTGTGTTCCCAGGTATCTTTTGCTGATGAATATCCTTTTCACCTGACCAGGAATTGTCTTCTTCAGCAAGATCCATGATGAGTGTTAAACTCGTGCAGATGAACTCCAGAGTACTCCAGATCTACTGGAGTTGAGGGGGGTCAGATGGGACTTCAGCTTCACCTTATGTGGTGTGCCCTTGTTAGGCTCAGTCCTGTATTTATGAACAGAGGGTTGGAGGTTGGAGTTGGATGTCATACAACAACAACCAATAGACAAAGGGTCAGAGGTAGGAGTTATGAGGTAGGAGTTTAGGAGTTGTGCAACAACTCCCAATAGTCAGAGAAAGAGATCATCAAGTAAAGTTGATATTCCAACTAGGGAATGTACAGGGTATTCTACAGAGTTTATATATGGAGGAAGAACTATTAGTAAGTCTGGAGGTTGGATGTCAGAGTTACCAAAGGGTCAGAGATGAACATGTGCTGGGCATTGCCTCAGAGCTGTGTTCCTAGGTGAGTACTGGTCTTGGAGGTATCTAACTGAAGAATGGAATGTAAAGGAAGAGTAATGAAATGGAATGTAAATGGAGGGTGTCATAGGGTGTTAGTCAGATACAAGTCCAAGTAATGTAGGTACAGAGAAAACAGAGATTAAACCAGGGTTAGTATCAGAGTTGGTACTGGAGTGGTACTGGATAGGTCAGAGTTGGGCTAGGTGGATTTTCGGGATATGACAATAAGCCAGGATCATTTTGATTTCATACTCCTCGTCTCTGTCTATATCCTCTGGGGGTGGTTATAAAAATGGGGTTCCATGTTTGGCAGTAGTTCTAAAAGAGGAGAGAAGAGAAGCATGGAAGACAGAGTGGATTTTCCAGGTTGGCAGAAGTTTTAGGTGGTAAGCGAGGGGGGAGATGACTTTTTCTATGGGGAAGGAACTGTGGTGTCATTGGGGGAGAGTTTAAGATGTGCTCCAGGGAACCAGAGGTTTCTGGCCTCTAGCCAGACCTTGTCTCCTTGTTTCCAGGGGATGAATTTAAAGTGGACTTTGTCCTTTATGATAAGGCATGCCTTCTAATGTGCAGCAAGGCCTTCTTTCCTTGCTTCATCCAAGGTGGTCATTTGTTGTTCTAAGGCAGGAAGGAAGCATTTTCCCAGGGGTGGGTAGGAACAGGGTTCATATCCCATCATGAGATAGAATGGTGATTGGTGGGTGGAAGAGTAGGGGGAGGAGTTGTGTGCAAATTTGGCAGTAGGAAGGAACTGAGACCAGGATGTGGGAGAACCTTGGCAATAGATATGGAGGTATGTTTCAAGTTCCTGATTGAGACATTCCATTTGGCCATCAGTTTGAGGGTGGTAAGGGGAAGAGAGGGCTACATTATATTGGAGGAGTCTACCAGTTCTAGGCTAAAGGCAGAGGCAAATTGGGGTCCTCTGTCAGAGATAACCCTGTCATGGAGTCCAAATTGAGGGTAAATGTGGCAGAAAAACAGTGCTGTGACACCTGCAGCATCAATGGTTTTGGTACATGGGATAAAAATACCCCCCTTTGAGAGTCCATGGTCAATCATGACCAGAACAGAATCAAAGCCATCAGAAGGGGGTAGGTCAGTAATAAGATCCAGGGAGATCTGTTGGAAGGGGCAAGTAGCAGAGGAGGAGAGTGGTGACAAAGCTGGGATTGTTGGATGAGTGTTGACCTTGTTGGCCTGGCAAGTGGGGCAGCCCAGGACATATTTGTGGACAAAGGAGGACAGACCTGGCCACCAATAATTGCATTGGACCAGTGCTTGTGTGCAAAAGACACCACCATGTCCAGAACTGGCTGATGAGTGCAGGTGTGCAGCAAGATCATGACACAATTGGGCAGGGATATAGAGGTGGCCATGATAGTACAGCTGATTGTTCATGTAGGACCAATCAGAGGGTGAGAGCAGGCAAAGGGGGCTTCAGAATCCGCAAGGTGTTGTAAGGCTGTGAGGATGAAAGGATCCAAGGATGTGGAAGAGGCCAGTTTGGAAGCTATGGACACATCCAGAGCATGCACAAAAAGGTGATCTGGGAGGAGTGTGACATCTGCATTGTCAGTGACAATGGGGGGGTATGAAAAGTGTGACAGGGTATCAGCTGGGGCTACTTGGGAGGCAGGGACATGTTTAAACTACAAGTCAAAGTACTGTAGGAAAAGGAGCCACCTGGCTTGGTGACAACTCAAGTGTTGGGGTTGGTGGAAATAGGAAAGGTTTTTATGATCGGTGATGACAGTGACTGAATGTCCAGTGCATCTAAGGTAATGTTTCCAGGCAGTTAGAGCATGAATGACCACAAGGAGTTCCCTGTCATAAATGTCATAATTTCATTCTACTTGGGAGAAGGTTTGAGAGAGGTAGGCACAAGGGTGAAGGTTTCCATTGCCATCAGCTTGGAATAGAATGCCTCCAGAGGCTACAAGGGAGGTGTCCATCATGATAGAGAAAGGTCAATTGAGATCAGGCATGGAGAGTACTGGTTGAGAAGTGAAGGCAGACTGGAGGGAGTGGAAGGCAGCTTCCTGGTCAGCTTCCCATTTCCAGGTAGAGGTGGATTTGGTAAGGTCAATAAGGGGGTGAGTGATGGCAGAGAAATTGGGTATGAACCGTCAATAAAAATTGCAAAAGCCTAGGAAGGAGTGTACTCCTTTGACATTAGAGGGGGGTTTCCAGGTGGAGATGGTGTCCAGTTTAATGGGATCTAGGTGAACAGAGTTGTGACATATGACCATGCCAAGGTATTCCATATGATCTTGATTGAAGGAACATTTGGAAAGTTTGAGATACATTTTCTCCTCACACAGTCATTGTAAAACTTGTCAGGTTTGTTCCTGGTGAAGAGGGAGATTGTCTGTTCTGTATCCCAAGTCATCCATATAGATATTTAACCACCCTTCTGCAATCATGTCTTGAAAAATGTGCTTCATGTGTTACAGGATCATACTTTTTCACTACCAAAGATGACTACACTTTGGCTACACTTTGATTAGTGTCAGTCAGATGTCAGTCAGACTTCGACTACGCTTTTTTACTACCAAAGTTGCTACACTTTGGTACACTTTTATTAGGGTCAGTCAAACTTGACCTGACTTTCTAGACCAAGTCTGTAGATCTGATCTCTGCCATGCACAAGATGCATGGCCACCCTGATCTCTCCATTCCTAGATGCTATGCATGTCTTCCATTCTGCCACACCATGCTGCACAACACTTATTTCACATACACATTTGATATTCAACCACATCCTCATGTCCACCTCCTGTAACTCATTTCTCTCCATTCTGATGCTTCCATTCCCCCACCAGGCTATGCAGGGCAGTGTCCCCTTTGCCCACCACATGTACAATCTCTATATTAGACTACAATAGATACAAACATGTAGAATAGAATATAAGGACTGAATTCAAG
Source organism: Tylopilus vinaceipallidus (assembly GCA_038089215.1). Classification (NCBI taxonomy): domain Eukaryota; kingdom Fungi; phylum Basidiomycota; class Agaricomycetes; order Boletales; family Boletaceae; genus Tylopilus; species Tylopilus vinaceipallidus. The sequence continues at coordinate 9,943 of JBBPKK010000668.1, forward strand.
CCAGGGAACCTTAGTCTGGTTCTCCTGGAGTTTTCCCCTCAAGCTTAGCACACCAACTCAGTCCCCATCATCTGTAGGTGGTCTAGTGAATAGCCTAAGAGCCATAGCTCAAGGGTTGTTTCATCATGAGTGCTTGGAAATGAGAGGGAGCATTGACAAAACCGAAGAACATGACCAGTGATTCCCAGAGCCCTTCTGAGTTTACCCAGGCTGTCTTCCAAATATCTTCAGGGTGGATGTGAACATTGTTGTACCCCCATTGAATGTCAAACTTTGTGAAGTACCAGGCATTCTTGAAACTATCAATGACGTCAGAGATAAGAGGAAGGGGGTAGGTGTTTCAGACAGTATGGGAGTTGAGGTATCAATAATCCTGGCAGGGACGAAGCTTGCCATCTTTCTTTGCTACAAAGAAGAAGGGGGAAGCTTGGGGGAAGGTTGATTGTCAGATTTTTCTGGCCTTTATGTTTTCTAAAGTGAACTCCTTACAAGCCTTTTGTTCCTCAGGGTTAAGGGGGTAGATTTTAGCAATTTTCGGGATGAAATCATTGTTTAGATTGATGTGGAAGTCCCATTCTCCTCAAGAAGGGGGCAGTTCACCAGGGGGGGGTTCAGCAAAGACATCAGTGAATTCTTTATAGGCATTAGGGAGGGATACTTCTTCTTTTGCTGCTGTCATGGCAAGAGAGGTGGAGAGGGTTGTTTTATTTAGGAATTGGTCAAGATGTGCATCATCAGGGGGTGATACTGGTTCTTCTGGGACATAGCAATGCCCAGTTTTCCAGTTGATCATGGGGTTGATACATTTCAACCATGATAGTCTTAGAATGGCTTTCTCCTTTCCTAGGTTGGTAACAAAAAAGGTCTGGTTATGATGAGTGGTGGAGTCAGGGAGGGATATTTTTAGGGTAGTTACAAATTGTATGGTCCCATCTGAGTTTTTGGTTCCATTGATGTTGTGGGCAATGCCCAGTTTTCCAGTTGATCATGGGGTTGATACATTTCAACCATGGTAGTCCTAGGATGGCTTTCTCCTTTCCTAGGTTGGTAACAAAAAAGGTCTGGTTATGATGAGTGGTGGAGTCAGGGAGGGATATTTTGAGGGTAGTTATGAACCATATGGTCCCATCTGAGTTTTTGGTTCCATTGATGTTGTGGGCAATGATCAGTTGAGGAAGGCGAGAGAGAGGAAGGCAGTTGTGGCAGACTTGCTCCCAGGATATAAAACATCCTGTCACTCCACTGTTGATAAGGGCATGGAGATCAACTTTAGCTCTGCTCCCACATTGCAAATGAATAGGTAGATGCATAGATGATTTGTCTGTATGGGTAGTATACATGGGAGTGACATACTGGGAAGAAAACATTGATTTCTTTTCTTTCCAAGCTAAAAACCCATTGTAGGGGTGGCAGGAACTTCTTCCTCCTCCCTGTAGTTGTTGTCATGGCAGATGTGGAGGTTCCTTAGGATAAGGTCATGGGATACCCCTTTTTCCCTGAGGGAGTTAATGTAGGTGAAGATGGAATGGTCTGGGTTCCTAACTGGATTGGTAGTTGGGGAAGGAATGGTTTTGGTGGTTCTGACCTGTACAGGTTGGCTTGAGTTTCTAGGGGGTCTGGAAGGCACTGCTCCAGCATGATGATTTGATGATCTATAGCCTTTTTTCTTACACTGGAAGCAATGTCCCTCTTGAATCAGATGGGCTTTATTGGTAGGGGACAACTGGACATAATCAATGTCCATTGCCATGGGGTCTCTCTCCTTCTGGGGGTAGTGAGTGGAGGAAGGGGGAGAGCAGTGAAGTCCTTGAGCAGTCACTAACTGGGAATGGAATTGCTTGGCTTTTTCAATATGTTCCTTCAGGGTGTTGGGGACCTTCTCCATTCCATAGATGAGAAAGTTGATGTGGCAGTTGATTCCTTTGGAGAAGAGATGGCAGAGTTTGGTTTTGTCAGTGATCTTGGCCTTGGAAGTCAAGTTGATGAAGTCAGTGATATACTGTTGGAAGCCATCATCACTTCTGATCTTTCTTTGATCTTTTTGTTCTAGGTGTTCCAGCTGTTCCCTGGCAGACATGATGATGTCAAAGGGGAAGAAGGTGGAGGTGAAGTCGGTTACCAGGACATTGAACATTTTCTCAGTAGGGGGGATTGTATTGTCAGACATCTTGTCCAACCATGACTCAGAGAATTGAACTCCTCATCCTTTACTCATGCAATTCAAGGTAGTGAGGACCTTGGTGTTGTCATTAGGATAGAGGGCAGCATTGATGGTGAAGTAGGCCTTCATGGCCTTGATCCAGTGAGTGGCTTCCTCAGGAGATCCAGAGGTAGACCAGCTTTAAGTTCCAAGGGCATATTGGCAGGCTGGAGGGTGTCAATGCAGATAGGTGGCAGCAAAGGGGAAGGGCTGGTGGAGCTGTTGCCTTCACTAGACTGGGAAGGTGGTGGGGGCTGGCTGGTAAGCTGAAGCACTCTGGCTAGGCATTCTGTAGTCAAGAATGATTCCACTGGGGCTGGTACCACACATGGTTGCTGCATTGGTTTGTAGGTTACTCCCCTTTCAATAGGTGGGAGGTTTGGGTGATATCTGGGGTAGTCAGGAGGAGCAGCTGTTCTGGAAGATCCTGCTATACAGCAAGGAGGCCATTGTTCAGGTGATGGGGACTCTTGACTTCTTTGGGATGCAATGGTGGTAGGGGGGTGGTTGCTTCCTAGACAGGAAGGTGATGGGGAGAGCTAAATCTTTTGTTATGCTAGGTTTGATGTAGTGCAAGCTGTTAAGCAAAGCAATATAAAGTCTACACGTTCACAAGTTGCTCACTGAAGTAGAGCTATTGACATTTTGCCTCAAAAGGAATACTAAGAGAGATTGTGGGCCAATCACTCAAAGAATGCTGAAACACTACATATAATTGTGCAAATTTAGCTGGGGATACCCCAAGCTAATCTATGGTCCTTATATACATCCTGTGTACTTTAAGGCAGGTGTGGAAGTAAGACAAAAAGGGAGAGTGCTGCAGGGAAGCATTGAAAAGAACAATAACCATCAGGGCAGTGTCTACAGCATCAGAACATTCCAGAAGAAAAAGATGGTAACTAGGGGATGGCACAACTGATGTGCCATGCAAGGAGTACAAAGAAGGAAAGAGACAGACACAGGATACAAATAAGGGTAAACCATAGGAGTTTGAGGGCAATGAAGAAGAGCCCTAGGATAGATAAATGTACATACAATTGGAGGGGAAGAAAAGGAAAGAAGAACAGGTGGAGAAAATGTAACACCAACCATATACCTCCTGTAACTCATTCCCCTCCATTCCAATGCTTCAGTTTCTCCACAAGGCTATGCAGGGCAGTGTCCTCTTTTCCCACCACATATACAATCTCTAGATTAGACTACAATAGATACTGAAGCATGACCTATTACCAGCATATAACGTGGCTCAGGCTACTAGCTTGACATTAGGCTCATAATGAATCAAGGGAGACTGAGGGTATCCAACGTATTCCAGTTGTATCAGAAGGTAAGAGGGAAAGACCACAAGGACTTGATTGGGTCCTTGTGTTATATATCATTCATATATATACTGACTACTTGTTTGTACCTATTGACTACATGGTCCATGCATGTAAGGTACTATCTTAGATAAGGTGGGAACCGTTCCTGGTTCCTTACTATATAAGTACTAATGAGAGGGTTCTAGGCCTACATGCAGCATCCTCATGTTACTACATCATAGATAAGGTTGTTCTAGACCTATGATGTCATACATGATGTCATCATGACATCATCTTATATAAGCAGCCTTCCTGTTGTTACAACCAGCCTGGGTAGGGATGGGCGTTGTAGGGAGCCGTGCTTCCCTACGGTTGAAAACCAGTATAGTCCCACCTTTTCAGATCATCCTACAGGCAGTCTGGATAACCGCATTCATGTGCACTCAATCTGGACCCACCGAACCCACTTTCCCATGCTACCAGACCTGCTGCACATACTGGATCCTCGCAAACCATGTCCACCACCATTGTCCCTTGTGTCCATCCATCTGTCTTGTCTTGTGGGTGAGTTCTTATATCATTCTATGATCATTTACATTCATTATCACTTCATACCCATACACCTGGACCACACTGCACTCACCAGTCTCACTGGACCCATACTGGTCTCACCCTGACACTACATACTTTTGCCCGGTTTCTTCATTTAAGTGTTTGTACAGTCCTGGGAATTCCCGGACTATAAAGCGTTGTTGGTTACATACTCAATACATCTTTCCGTTTACCATCTAAAACATCCTGTCCGCTGTCGCAGTCACCGTTCTTGACCATCCTGTTGGTCTATCACGCTCTTTACGACCTGGCTGGTCCTGCATTCCATCCGGGAGTGTCCAGACCCACCGTTTCTCGACCTACCACACTTGGGACAGTAAGCCCCAGTCCTCTCTGACTGTATCCCTCTTCCCACTCTCTCTGGGGATGAACCTATTGCATCCCCTTCACCCTGTCTGCAGTCCACCTGCTACAA
>JBBPKK010000669.1:0-18406 GCA_038089215.1 Tylopilus vinaceipallidus
TCAAAAGAGCATTTGGATAACTTGAGGTACATCTTCTCTTCCTGTAGTTGTTGTAGAACCCACCAAGTTCATTCCTGGTGGAGGAGGAGGTCATTGGTTCCAAACCCCAAGTCGTCCATATAGATCTTTAACCATCCCTCCATGATCATATCCCTGAAGAGGTGTTTCATGGGGGCTTGGAAATGAGATGGTGTGTTGACAAAACCAAAAAACATAACCAGTGATTTCCAGATGTCATCCTCATGAATGTGCACATTGTTTTAGCCCCATCTGATGTCAAACTTGGTGAAGTACCTGGCATTTTTGAAACCATTGATGAGGTCGGAGATGAGGGGAAGGGGGTAAGCATTCCAAATGGTGTGGGAGTTAAGGTAGCGATAATCCTTGCATGGGCAAAGTTTTCCATCCTTCTTTGCTATGAAGAAAAAAGGTGAGGCTTGGGGAGAGGTTGACTGTCTGATTTTTCTGGCAGTGACGTTTTCTTGGGTGAACTCCTTGCACACTTTTTGTTCCTTGGGGTTGAGGGGGTAGATTTTGGCAATCTTTGGGGTAAAGTTGTTGTTTAGGTTGATATGGAAGTCCCATTCTCCTCAAGAAGGGGGTAGTTTGCCAGGGGGTGCTTCAGCAAATACATCAGCAAATTCAGCATAAGTCAAGGGGAGAGAGACTTCCTCCTTTGTGGCCATCATGGCAAGGGAGGTGGAAAGGGTAGTTTTGTTCAGATAATGGTTAAGATGCTTGTCATCAGGGGATGATACTGGTTCTTCTGGGATGTAACATTGTCCCATCTTCCAGTTGATCATGGGGTTGATCCATTTTAACCAGGGTAATGCTAGGATAGCTTTTTCCTTCCCAAGGTTGGTGATGAAGAATGTTTGTGTATGGTGGGTAGTGGAATTGGCAAGAGATACTTTGAGAGTGGTTACAAATCGTATGGTTCCATCGGAGTTCTTAGTTCCGTCAACACTATGGGCAATAATTGGCTGAGGGAGGCAAGAGAGTGGGAGTTGGTTGCAGCAGACTTGCTCCCAGGATATGAAACATCCTGTAGCTCCACTGTTGATGAGGGCACGGAGGTCAACTTTAGCTTTGCTTCCATGTTGTAAATGAATAGGTAAATGCATGGATGATTCATTTGTATAGGTAGTGTATATGGGAGCAACATACTGGAAAGAAATTGTTGACTTCTTTTCTTCCCAAGCTAAAAACCTGAAGGAGAGGCAGTGGGGGTTTCTTCTTCCTCCTTGTATTTATTCTCATGGCAAATACAGAGGTTCCTTAAAATGAGGTTGTGAGATACTCCCTTTGCTTGGAGGGAGTTGACATAAGTGAAAATGGAGTTGTCCAGATTCCTGGTGGGTGGAATAGGGGTCATTTCTGTGGTTCTGACCTGGGCAGGTCAGTTGGGGTTTCTGGGGGGTCTGGGAGGTGCAGCTCTGTTGCAGTGGTTTGAAGATCTACAGCCCTTTTGCTTACACTGGAAGCAATGTCCCTCTCAGATCAGACAGGCTTTGTTGGTGGGGGACAACTGGACATAGTTGATGTCCATTGCCATGGGGTCTCTTTCTTTCTGGGGGCAGTAGGTAGAAGAAGGAGGGGAGTGGTGAAGTCCTTGGGCAGTTGCCAGTTGGGAGTGAAACTGCTTGGCTTTCTCAATCCTTTCTTTTAAGGTATTCAGGACCTTCTCCATCCCATAGATAAGAAGGTTAAGGTGGCGGTTAATTCCTTTTGAAAAGAGGCAACAGAGTTCTGTCTCATCAGTTATTTTGGCTTTAGAAGCCAAGTTGACAAAGTCAGTAATGTACTGTTGGAAGCCATTATTGCTTCCAATCCTCTTCAGGTCTTTCTGTTCTAGACGTTCTAGCTGTTCCCTGGCAGACATGATGATGTTAAAAGGGAAGAAGGTAGAGGTGAAATCTAGGACTAGTGCTTTGAATGTTTTCTCAGCAGCAGGAATGGTGGTGTTGGACATCTTGTCCAACCATGACTCAGAGAATTGAACTCCTTGTCCTTTATTCATGCGATTCAAGGTGGTGAGGACCTTGGTGCTGTCATCGGGGTAGAGGGCAGCATTGATGGTGAAGTAGGCCTTCATGGCCTTGATCCAGCAAGTGGCTTCCTTGGGGGATCTGGAAAAGTCATCAGGAAGTCCAGCTTTAAGTTCCAAGGGCATGTTGGCAGGCTGGAGGGAGTTGATGTGAATAGGTGGGGGCAAAGGGGGGGGGCTGGCAGAGCTGTTGTCTTCGCTAGACTGGGATGGTGGTGGGGGCTGGCTGGTAAGCTAAAGCACTCGAGCGAGTCGTTCAGTGATTAGGAAAGATTCTGCTGGGGCTGGTACTGCATGCAGTTGCTGTACTGGTTCACAGGTAACTCCCCTTTCAACAGGTGGGAGGTGTGGGTGGTATCTGGGGTCAGCAGGAGGAGCAGCTGCTCTGGAAGATCCAGCTATTCGACGAGGGGGCCATTGTTCAGGTGATGGGAACTCTCTACTTCTCTGGGATGCAATGGTGGGATGGGAGTGGTCACTTCCTAGACAAGAAAGCAATGGGGTGAGCTAAATCTTTTGTTATGCAAGGTACAATGTAATGCGAGCAATGAAGCAAAGCAGTATGAAGTCTCCACATTCACAAGTTGCTCACTAATGTAGAGCTAACAATGTTTGCCTCAAAAGGGGTACTAATAGGGATTGTGGGCCAATCACTCAAAGAATGCTAGACACTACATATAATTGCACAGATTTAGCTGGGGATTCCCCAAGCTAATCCATAGTCCTTATATACATCCAATGTACATTAGGGCTAGTGTGGGAATGAGATAAAGAAGGAAGATGCTGCAGAGAAGCATTGTAAACAATAAAAACTGTTGGGGCAGTGTCCACAGCATCAGAATACTCTGATGGAACAGAGTGGTAACTATGAAATGGTACAGCCAATATGCCATGTGATGAGAAGGAAAAGTGAAAGTGAAAGACATAATACATGGATGAATGCAAACCATAGGGCTTTGAGGATAGTGAGGATGAGCCCTAGGATGGATAAATGTATGTATAGGTGAAGGGGAAACCAAGGGAAGAAGAATAGGCAAAGAAAATATAATAGTGGGTAAAGATAGGAGCAAAGGTAAAAGTGGCTTTGAGGTGCTGGAAGGTGGAGTGACATGCATCATCAAAAAGCCACAGGGTACCCTTGTGAGTGAGGTGAGTAAGTGGCATGACCAGGCTGGAGCAGTCAGAGATGAAATGCTGGTAGAAGTTGGCGAAACTGAGAAATGGTTGGATATCATGGACCTTCTGGGGTTCAGGCCAATCAATAATGGCTTTTACCTTCTCAGGTGACATAGAGAGACTGGAGGGAGAAAGTTGATATCCAAGGTACTCAGTAGAGTTGGTGTGAAACCGACACTTCTCTGGCTTGGCATAGAGGCCATGTTTTCAGAGACATTGGAGGACTTCCCAGATGTGCTCTTTGTGCTTTACATGGTCCTCAGAGAAGATGAGGATGTCATTGAGATAGACAATGACAGAGATATCAAGGAGATCTGTGAAGATGGAATTGACAAACCACTGGAAAGCTGCCAGGGCATTGGTGAGTCCGAATGGCATAACGAGCCATTCATACAATCTGTAGCGCATCTGGAATGATGTCTTCCATTCATCACCATCAGCAATGTGGACCAGATGGCACACATGCCAGAGATTGAGCTTGGTATAGATGCAGGCATGGCTCAGCACATCTAGGAGGTCAGAGATGTGGGAGAGCAGATAGCGGTGTAAAACGTAGATCTGTGCTGCTCTTGTAGCAGGCAGACTGCAGATAGGTGAAGGGGATGCGAATGGTTTGTCCCCAGAGAGACCAGAGAGGCCGTACAGGTAGAAGAGTGCTAGGTCTTATGGCCTGAGGTGGTAGATGGGTGCCCAACTGGTTCCAGGTGAAGCAGTGGGTCTTCTGGGTCGTAAGGAGCGTAAATGACCAACAGAATGGTCAAGAATGGCGGTAACGGCGGCGGAAACGGTCCAGCGGATGTAAATGGGCAGTGGACAAGATGCGGAAAACTTTTTTGTGTATGTAAGCAACAGCGCTTTATAGTCCGGGCATTCCCAGGACTGTACAAACACTGTAAAGTAGTTTCTGATGTAGAAAAGGTGTCTTCCGACCGAAAACAAGGTGTTCTGAGTGAAAATCAAATATTCTGACCTCTTCCGATGTGTTTCGGAAGGCGGAAAGACACCAGTACCATCAGAAGAATGATGAAATGGAAGAAACATAGAAGTAAGCTCATCCAAGGACAGAACAGTTGGATGGGATGACATGAAAGGCTGATTCTAGGAGTTCTTCCGACCGGAAGACAGCGGAAGCAGCGTGGGAAAGTGGTGGGCATCGCGGGAAGGCAGCGGAAGAGTCATTGGAAGACCCCCAAAGACTGTAGCTCCATCTGGAAACATCTGGTGAGCATTGCCTAGGGCATAAAAGAGGATTTCAAACGTAGGGAAACTTGGTTTCCTACATCGACTCAAATGCTGAGGTTGGTGGAAGTAGGAAAGGTTTTTGTGGTCAGTGATGACAGTAACAGGGTGTCCAGTGCCACAAAGATAGTGTTTCCAGGCAGTGAGGGCATGTATAACTGCGAGAAGCTTCCAGTCATAAATGTCATAGTTTCATTCAGCTTGGGAGAAGGTCTGAGAGAGGTAGGCACAGGGATGGAGATCACCATTGTCATCCATTTGGAGCAAGATCCCCCTGGAGGCTACAAGAGAAGCATTGGTCATGATGGAAAAAGGTTTGTTTAGGTCAGGCATGGAGAGGACTGGTTGGGAGGTGAAAGTGGATTGGAGTGAGCGAAAGGCGGTTTCCTGGTTGGTGTCCCATTTCCAAGTGGAGGAGGATTTGGTAAGATCAATAAGGGGGCGAGCTAAGGTTGAGAAGTTGGGTATGAATCTTCTGTAGAAGTTGCAGAAGCTGAGGAACAATCATACTCCTTTGACATTAGAAAGGGGTTCCCAGGAGGAGATGGCATCAAGTTTAATAGGATCAAGGTGGACCGAGTTGTGGCAAACTACCATACCCAAGTATTCCATGTGGTCTTGGTCGAAAGAGCATTTGGATAATTTGAGGTACATCTTCTCTTCCCTCAATCATTGCAGGACTTGCAGAGTTCATTCCTGGTGGAGGAGAAGGTCATCAGTGCCAAACCCTAAGTCATCCATGTAAATCTTTAACCATCCCTCTGCAATCATATCCCAGAAGATGTGCTTCATGAGGGCTTGGAAGTGAGACAGGGCATTAACAAAACCGAAAAACATGACTAGTGACTCCCAGAGTCCTTCTGAGTTTACCCAAGCTGTCTTCCAGATGTCATCCTCATGAATGCAGATGTTGTTGTAGCCCCATTAGATGTCAAATTTGGTGAAATACCTGGCATTTTTGAAGCCGTCAATAAGGTCGGAGATGAGAGGAAGAGGATAGGCATTCCGGATGGTGTGGGTATTAAGGTATCGATAATCTTGGCAAGGACAGAGCTTTCCATCCTTTTTTGCTACAAAGAAAAAGGGGGAAGCTTGGGGGGACATTGGTTGTTGAATCTTTCCAGCTTTGACATTTTCTAGAGTGAATTCCTGGCAGGCCTTTTGTTCTTCTGGGTTGAGTGGGTAGATTTTGGTGATTTTTGGGGTGAAATCATTGTTTAAGTTGATGTGGAAATCCCATTCTCCTTGAGAAGGTGGTAGTTCACCAGGGGGTGGTTCAGCAAAGACATTGGCGAATTCCTTGTATGCATCAGGGAGGGATACTTCCTCCTTTGCAGCCATCATGGCAAGGGAGGTAGAGAGGGTCGTTTTGTTCAGGTACTGGTTGAGATGGGAGTGGGGCAGGGGCAGTATTGGTTCATCTGGGACAAGGCATTGTCCCATCCTCCAGTTGATCGTTGGATTGATTTGCTTCAACCAAGGCAGGCCTAGGATGGCTTTCTTTTTTCCTAGGTTGGTTTCAAAAAATGTCTGGGTGTGGTGGGTGGATTCGGGCAGGGATACTTTTAGGGTGGTTACAAAGTGTATGGTTCCATCAGAGTTTTTGGTTCCATCAACATTGTGAGCGATGATTGGCTGGAGGAGGTGAGAGAGAGGGAGGCAATTTTGGCAGACTTGCTCCCAGGATATGAAACATCCTGTAGCTCCACTATCGATGAGGGCAAGGAGATCGACTTTAGCTTTGCTCTCACATTGCAAACGAATAGGTAGATGCATGGATGACTTGTTTGTGTAAGTAGTGTACATGGGAGCAACATACTGGGAAGAAAACATCGATTTCTTTTCTTCCCGAGCTAAAAACCCAAAGTGGAGGTGGTAGGTGCTTCCTCCTCTTCCTTGTAATCATCATCGTGGCGGATGTGAAGGTTTTGCAGGATAAGGTCATGAGGTACTCCCTTTGCTCTGAGGGAGTTGACATAGGCAAAGATGGAATGGTCCAGGTTTCTGACTGGGTTAGTGGGTGGGGCAGGGGTCGTTTCTGTGGCCCTGACCTGTATAGGTCGACTGGGGTTTCTGGGGGGTCTGGAAGGCATAGTTCCAGCACGATGGTTGGATGATCTACAGCCTTTTTGCTTACACTGGAAGCAACGTCCCTCTCAGATCAGACGGGCTTTATCAGTGGGAGTTAACTGGACATAGTTGATGTCCATGGCCATGGGGTCTCTTTCTTTCAGAGGGTGGGAGACGGAGGAAGGGGTGGAGTGGTGAAGTCCTTGAGCAGTCACCAACTGGGAATGGAATTGCTTGGCTTTCTCAATCCATTCTTTCAGGGTATTAGGGACTTTCTCCATTCCGTAGATGAGAAGGTTGAGACGTTGGTTGATTCCTTTCGAAAAGAGGTGACAGAGTTCAGTTTCATCAGTGATCTTGGCTTTTGAAGCCAGATTAATGAAGTCTGTGATGTACTGTTGGAAGCTGTCATTGCTTCCGATCCTCTTTAGGTCCTTTTGTTCAAGTCATTCCAGTTGTTCCCTAGTGGTTGTAATGATGTCGAAAGGGAAGAAGGTGGAGGTAAAGTCATCAACAAGCTTATCAAAAGTCTTTTCAGCAGGGGGAATGGTAGTGTTGGACATCTTGTCCAACCATGACTCAGAAAATTGAATTCCTCATCCTTTGCTCATGCGATTCAAGGTGGTGAGGACCTTGGTGCTGTTATTGGGGTAGAGGGCAGCATTGATGGAAAAGTAGGCTTTCATAGCCTTGATCTAGTGAGTGGCTTCCTCAGGGGATCCAGAAAAGTCATTGGGGAGACCAGCTTTAAGTTCTGAGGGCATATCAGCAGGCTGGGGGGTGTCAATGTGAATAGGTGGTGGTGAAGGGGAGGGACTGGCTGGGCTGCTTCCTTTGCTAGACTGGGATGGTGGTGGGGGCTGGCTGGTGAGCTGAAGCACACGGGCAAGGCATTCTGTATTCAAGAATGACTCCACTGGGGCTGGTACCGCACACAGTTGCTGTATTGGTTCGTAGGTAACTCCTCTATTGACAGGTGGGAGGTTTGGGTGATATCTGGGGTCTGCAAGAGGAGCAGCTGTCCTGGAAGATCCTGCTATGCGTCGGGGAGGCTGTTGTTCAGGTGACAGAGAGTTTTGACGTTTCTGGGATGTAATGGTGGGATGGGGTTGGTCGCTTCCTAGACAGGAAAGTGATGGGGAGAGCTAAATCTTTTGTTATGCTAGGTACGATGTAGTGCAAGTTGTAAGGCGAAGTAATATGAAGTCTACACGTTCACAAGTTGCTCACTAACGTAGAGCTAACGCCGTTTGCCTCGAGAGGAGTACTAAGAGAGATTGCAGGCCAATCACTCAAAGAATGCTGAAACACTATGTATGATTGCACAGATTTAGCTGGGGATTCTCCATGCTAATCTGTTAGTCCTTATATACATCCTGTGTACTTTAGGGCTAGTGTGGGATAAAGATAAGTAAGGCAAGTGCTGTGGAGAAGCATTGGAAAGAATAAAGACTGTTGGGGCAGTGTCCACAGCATCAGAAGGTTCTGAAGGAAACAATGGTGACTAAGGGATGGTACAGCCAAGATGCCAGGCAATGAGAAGGAAGAGTGATAGTGAGGTACATAGGATACGAATAAGAGCGAACTGTAAGGCTTTAAGGATGAGGAGAATAAGCCCTAGGATGGATAAGTGTACATACAGGTGAAGAGGAAAGAAAGGAAAGAAGAATAGGTGGAGAAAATGTAACATTGACTGAACTTAGCTCTGAATTCATGTCCTAAATAAATATGAAGAGAGTAAGGGAAGATATTGAAATAATGTTGAATGCAAGAAAAAGTAATAAAAAAGTATGAGAATGTGAATGTGAATGTGAATGTGAAAAGAGAGAGGAAAGAGAGAGAAGGAGATAACAGAAGAGTATGGGAAAGGAAGAAATGGTGGGAGAGGAGGGGGCATCAAATTCACCAAGTACAACTCCAACATTATTACAGGATTGTAGTTTTTCACTACCAAAGTGACTATACTTTGGCTATGCTTTGATTAGTGTCAGTCAGATGTCAGTCAGACTTGTCTACACTTTTGCACCACCAAAGTTGCTACATTTTGACTAGTGTCACCTTGCATTTTTGCTATCCTACATTTTACTATCAACTTTGGTACACTCTTATCCTAATGTCTGCCATATATACACCTTTGTATAAGTTATCACCCTAGATTTCTAGATGGGATCTCCCCATTCTACATGCATTATCTGCATGTTCTTCCACATGAATTCTAGACTCCTAGAGGCCATGCCTTCCATTCTACCACACCATGCTGTACTATGTATATCTATTTCACATATTTGTTGCATATTCAACTACCCCCTCATGTTCTCCTGCTATTCATTTTCCTCCATTTTGATGCTTCTATTCCACTATCAGACTATGCTAGGCAGTGTCCCCTTTGCCCTCCACATGTACAATCTGTAGATTAGAGTATAATAGGTACAAACATGTAGAATAGTATATACATAAAGCCTGAATGTAAGCCAGGAAACCCAGTCTGGTTCTCCTGGAGTTTTCCCCTTGATCTTAGCATACCAACTCAGTTCCCCCTTAGTTTAGGTGTTTTTCAAACCGTGGGAACTTCATATAGGGGGTCCGGAGATAAGCTGGATCATAGCATGGAGTCATCATTCTGGCTTCCACAACACATGGATAAGCCTATTAATAATATGATATGGATATACTACATTATATATTGTGGTCTGTAGTGTCTGATCTGTCTGATCTACCATCTGAAAAGTCAAAAATGCGAAATTTTGCAAGTACATGTATAAGTAGCATGTACCATGCACTATGGAATGCTCATGCTATCATAGGAGATTTATCACTTTTCTGAATTCTGAATGTTTTCTAGTAGATCAGACAAATCAGACACTACAGACCACAAGATATAATGTAGTACATCCATATCATATCATTAATAGGCTTATCCATGTGTTGTGGAAGCCAGAATGATGACTTTATGTTATGTGAAGCACCCATGGGGTGTGAGGTATGGTTGGAATTTTGACCAGCGGGAAATACCGCTCATCGAATCTTCCATGTTCTGTCAGAACCCAAGCAAACGCCTCTTCATGGACTTGTACAAGCCATTGGATGAGTTTGAGTTCCTCAGGCCACAGCCAATTGTGCAACCAATTCAGCCACTTTATGCGCGATTGTGAAGACTGCCGGGCATTCATGAATGCTGGCCGGATCGTCCGTGGACAGGATGGCCGCTTGTGTTTCCCCGACAGCATGGCCATTCTGCGCATCCTGGGTTGCAACAGCATCAAGGCATGCATTGAGCGGGTAGAAGCGGAACGAGCCGCGGCTGGCAGCACCTTTCCACCACCATCATCATCGACCACTAACAATAACAGGGACCCCCCACCACACATCACGGCGGGCATACTCACCATCACCTGGCCTGATTCTGACGCTGTCCTCAACATCGACCCGTCAGCGTTCCATGCGACGGCAAACCTTTCATCATCCTGCAATGTTGCTGATCCCGATTTTCAGCCGTTCCTAGCACAGGCATGGGCATCCTTCCAGGCCAACAAGAACACCACTGGTCCCACCAATGGCAAAGGCAAACGGGTTCATTTTGACGGCATAGAGGTTCCACCAATGCAAAAACGGAGCCCGCGCGCAGCGACAGTCTCAGAGGAGATCGAATCTCCCGAGATTCATCAGGCTACGGCCGCGGAATCATCCCGTTCAGTCTGCCAAGCCACCCCGCCGGCAACCACTGGCCCTTCCATGCCGCCGATGCAACCCACTTCTTCCTCATCCTGCCCTGTTAACGCTAACCCACCATTTTCGGCACCTTCACCACAGTATCACTATAGCTTCCCACTGGAAGACGAGGCCGCACCAAAGCAAGTCCTCGACAATGTGCTTGGGATGCCCATTTCTGTCCCGATCAAAGATTTGATCACAGTTAGCCCCGACGTTCGCAAGCACTTCCGTGACCTGACCACCACCAAATGGGTGCTGACTACCTCTTCTGTCCCGTCAAACATGGTGCAAGTCAATGAACTCGCTGGCCGGGATGCCGAGCTCATCGAGCGCGAGTATGGTGACCGCGTCATCCAGAACGAAGAGGGCCTCATCATGGCCCATCATAATCTCACCCTTCGCTGTGTTGAGGCCCGCGTCGGGTCAACTAACCGATCCCTCACATGTGTCCTAGATTCTGGTTCCAAGATTGTCGCCATGCCGAAATGGGTATGGGAAGGCCTCGGCATGCCCATCCGTTCCGACCATCAAATGATGATGTTGTCGGTGAATACTAACACCGACAGCATGCTCAGTGTAATCGAGAACCTGTCATATCCCGAAAACCACGAAGTGCAACTCCGCCATATCCGGTGCCAACTCCGGTACCAACCCCGGTTTGATTTCTATTATCTCTGTACTTACGACACTCGGACTGGTAGTTTAGTAATACCCTATGACCACCTCTCTTACGTCCCCATTTCGTTACTCATCCTTTACGTTCCATTCTTCGCTTAGATACCTCCGAGACCAGTGCTCGCCTAGGAGCACAGCTCCGAGGCGATGCCCGGCACATGTTTACCTCCGACCCTCCGGTATGTTCTGTCATCCGACATCCGGACTTAGTAATACGATTCCCTCCGTATATAAACTCCGTAGAATACGCCATGTATCTCTTCAGTTTGAATATCAACAGAACTAGACGTTCTCCCACCTCGCCTTTGGTTGTCGTTGCACGACTACCAACTCCGACCTCCGACCTCTCTGCAAATCCGGGACCGAGTCAAAGCAAGGGCGCACCACATACGGTGAAGCCAAGTCCCGTCTGACCCCCTCAACTCCGGACCTTCGGAGCTACCCCGAGTCCGTCGCCCGAGTTTAACAGCAAGTCTGATACTCGTCCCCGACCGTTTTCCCTCTTTTTCTTACCTTCCGTTGCCCCACACGTCACTGCCGTCTCTTCCGAACCCGTCGGAAGACTGTAAACTGTCCTAGCAACCCCGGAAGCTGTCGGAACACCCGGTTCCAGCCCAGGCAGAGTTAGTTGTAAGACTTGAAAGCTTTAAACTTCTCCTCGAACCTTTGAATCCCTTGGGAAGAGCATATCGCGCCATTCCCCCTTTCTACTGATTCTCCTGTCCATCCAGACAGGTTCTATGTTTTACAGCGCCTCGAGGTGCTTATCCTTGATCGCCGTGCCCCGTGGCACTCTAGACCACCTCATGACAGGCACAACTCTCACAATACATCATATGTAGTCTTCTTTCTCTCACATTATGTCATAGATAGTATGCAACGTGTAAATACGCACAGACCAGTAGTCAATAGCTACAAACATGCTGTATGGTATATATACTTGAATGATACCACCCAAGGACCTTAGTTAAGTCCTTGTGGCTATTCCCCCATAATCTTAGCTCCTATAAGCCTAAAGTCAGAGTAGCCTGAGCCACATCTAGTACTGGTTTTGGGTTGCACTACAAATGGTTTTGGTACATGGGATAAAAATACCCCCCTTTGAGAGTCCATGGTCAACCATGACCAGAATAGAATTGAAGCCATCAGAAGGGGGTATGTCAGTAACAAGATCCAGGGAGATCTGTTGGAAGGGGCAAGTAGTGGAGGAGGAAAGTGGGGATAAGGCCAGAATCATTGGATGAGTGTTGACCTTGTTGGCTTGACAGGTTGGGCAACCCAAGACATATTTGTGGACAAAGGAGGCCAGACCAGGCCACCAATAATTTCATCATACCAATGCCTGAGTATGAAAAATACCACTGTGTCCAGAACTGGGTGAGGAGTGTAGGTGGGCCACAAGATCATGACAAAATGGAGCAGGGATGTAAAGGCAGCCCTGATAATACAGCTGGTTGTCTATATAGGACCAGTGTTAAACTCAGACAACAGACTCAGGGTAACTCTGAAGGTCTGGAGTTGAGGGGATCAGATGGGACTTGGTAAAGTGCAACCTATTACCAGCATATAGCATGGCTCAGGCTACTCTCACACAGGCTTATAATGAGCTAAGAGATATGGGGAATGCCACAAGGACTCAACTGAGGTCCTTGGGTCATCATATTCATGCTATATATACCATAAGGGTTGTTTGTACATGTGTGCATAATGGTCCATGCATATCTACTTATCTATGACATATTGTGAGAGAAAGAAGTACATATGATGTCTCATGGGAGACTGTGCCTGCATGAGGCAGTCTAGAGCACCATGAGGTGCAGCATTAGTGCCATGAGGCACAGCGATCAAAGATAAGTGCCATGAGGCACAGTAATTAAATACACAAGGCAGATAAGGGTCTAGCCCCTACTACATGTGTGCCTAACACCGGACAGCTTGGATCCCTCCATAGCCAGTCATCACATGAACTAGTCATGTGCTAAGTCTTATGGTCACGTGCTCATTAAAGAAAAATATGCTAAGTCCATCAAGTGTAATACTAGGCAAATCGTAACATTACCCCCTATCTAAGAATTGGATTCCAGACAATTCCAAATAGGATCACAGTCAGTAAATATATTGTAGGGCTGAAAAAGGCCATGGAAACATTCAACGTCAATAAGGTTAAGCTTCCTGGGAGTGTTTGTGTTTTTCTGATGGAAGTCAGCTACTGCATCTTTCGCTGATCTGAGGTTATTGGCATGTTCCCATGTCCGATCTTCTTCCCCATATCCAGACCAGTGGACAAGGTACTCCAGACATCAACCCTTCATTCAAGAGGCAATTACATACTTGACCTTGTATTCCTTGGAACCATCTTCCATAACCTTAATAGGTCCAGGCTTGTACATTGGTTGGCCATCAAGGTGTTCCTTATAGGGTTTAATGCAGGAGACATTCACTACTGGGTGTATTCTCATGCCACATGGGAGCTGTAGTTTTACAACATTCCAGTCATTATCAGCTTCCAATAATTTATATGGGCCGAGCCATCACTCAGTCAGCTTTCAGCTGGTTTGTGTATCCCAGAGATTTAGGTTTTCCATGCTTAACCACACCTTACAGTATCTCCCTTTTTGTATTTTGGCACAGTTGACCATTTTTGGTCCACCTGTGCTTTCATGGTTTTTCGTCTCTGTTTGAGGTTTTCTGTGACCTGATCCAGGGTCAACTTGATTCTGTCTAGGAAGTTTTGCACTGCAGGTGCCTTCATGCTGATCAGCTCAATCCCCATCTGTGGTTCATAAGAACGCATTACTTGGAATGGGGACTTCTTTGTAGAAGATGATTGCCGATTATTGTATGTAAACTGGGCCAGGCTCAGCCATTCTGCCCATTGATCTTGCTTTTTGGCACAGTACAGTTGGAGGTACTGTTGCAGCTCTCTATTCACCCTTTCTGTTTGCCCATCCATTTGTGGGTGGAAAGCGGTGCTTAACTTAAGGTGAATATGAAGAGATGCTGATAAATCTGCCATAACCTATGTGGCAAATTGGGGTCCCCGATCCAATACAATACTTATGGGCAGGCTGTGATGCTTCCACACATGGTCTCTATACAGCTTTGCCATCCCCTTACTAGTTATAGTTTTATTAGTGGAGATGAAGCATGCTTCCTTAGAGAATCTATCCACAACCACCAGGATCACATTGTATCCATCCAACAATGGTAGGTCTGTTATGAAGTTGGTGGAGATATCTGTCCAGGGTCCCTCAGGGACTGGAAGTGGCAATAATTTACCAGGTACTGCCTGATTTGTGGGTTTCATCTGATTGCATCTTTCACATCAGGAACAGTAGTTTTTAATCTGGGGGTGCATCCCTTCCCAGGTAAAATATCAGCAGATCAACTCCATGGTCTTTTCTTGTCCCCCATGTCCTGCTATGGTGGAGTCATGATATAAGGTTATAATTTGCTGTCAGATATCCCCTTTGGGCATGAATATTTTTTTATCATGGTAGAGGAAGTCATCTTTTGCTTCTCCCTTCATTTCTGATTCTTTTAGCAGCAAAGTTGCATCTTGGATGCTTTTTAATATATCCTCTTCTTCTGAGGTTATGTTGGTGATCTCAGATCTCCTTATCTGTGAGTCAGGGATGATGGTTATTCCTTTGTTATTATCATCAATTCCCACAGCATGGTCTTCCCTTCTCGAAAGGGCATCAGCTTTTTCCATGCTTGTTCCTGGCTTTCTCATGAGTAAGTAATTAAAGCGAGATAACCATTGTGCCCAGCATGCTTGTTGCCAGTTAAGATTTTGACTGGTCATAAAATATTGAAGGTTTGCATGGTCAGTTGAAATTTCAAATTCATGCTTGGCTCCTTCTAAATAATGTCACCATATCTCGAGAGCGTGGATGATGGCTAGCATCTCTCTATTGGCGACTGGATAATTATGTTGCTCTTTTGTCATTTTGTGGGAACTAAAGGCCACCAGGTGCCATTTCCCTTCCTTTTCCATAGATAGTATTGCTGTTAAACTCGGGTGATGGACTTGGGGTAACTCTGAAGGTCCAGAGTTGAGGGGGTCGGATGGAACTTGGCTTCACCATATGTGGTGTGCCCTTGCTTTGACTTGGTCCCAGATTTGCAGAGAGGTTGGAGGTTGGAGTTGGTAGTTGTGCAATGACAACCAAAGGCGAGGTGGGAGAATGTCTAGTTCTGTTGATATTCAAACTGAAGAAATACATGGCATATTCTATGGAGTTTATATATGGAGGGAATCATATTACTAAGTCCAGATGTTGGATGACAGAACATACTGGAGGGTCAGAGGTAAACATGTGCTGGGCATTGCCTTGGAGCTGTGCTCCTAGGCAAGCACTGGTTTTGGAGGTATCTAAGTGAAGAATGGAACATAAGAGAGAGAGGGTCATAGGATATTACTAAACTACAAGTCTGAGTGTTGTAACTACAGAGATGATAGAAATCAAACTGGGGTTGGTACCAGAGATGATACTGGATATGTCAGAGTTGCACTTCATGGATTTCGGGATATGACAGTATCCCCCTCTTAGGCCCGAACCCTTGAAGGCCACTTTGAATCATCTGACTTTGTTGATCCAGTTGGAGTTGAAATAGCTGAGTGTGGAACATGTGGGTTATATAAGTCGAGCCTTTAGCTGGAAAATTTTCTTCATCACCCACCACTACCATCTCCCATGTCCACCTAGCCCAATATCAAGATGTGGGATGACATGCACCTCTCAGAGAACATTGATGATGACAATGTGTTGTGGAATGCCAAGGCAGCAGAGCAGAGGAGGTGCACAAAGGTGAAGAAAGAGGTGGAGGAGTGGAGGAAGGCAGAGGAGGCCACTAGGAAGAAGAAGGCTGAGGAGGAGGCAGCATGGGTGAGGGCAGAGAAGGTTGTGGTGGCGAAGAAGTGGGCAGAGGCCAAAGTGGTAGCAAAGAAGTGGACGGAAGCAGTGCAAGCAGAGCAGGAGCACAGGGCGGTGAGCTCTGGCAAGGGCAAGGTGAAGGCCAGTGAGCCAGCGGTATGCCAGAGGTGTGAAGACTGTGGACTGGACTGCATGCCAGGGACCAGCAAGTCCACCTCATGCATGGAGTGCCAGGAGGTGAAGGTGAAGTGCAAGTGCCTCAGAGAAGAGAAGCTGGAAAGGAAGAGGAAGAGGAAAGATGGGGTGGACACAGCCATCAACAAGCAAGTCTGGAAGAAGGTCCAGGCAGAGGAAGCACCGGAGGTGATGAGGGTGGAGTTGGTTGAGGCTGCCAGGATCATTGCCAAGTCGTTAGAGAACTTGGGCGATGTTCTGAAGGGGTGGTTGGACTGGACAAACCTGCTGCTTGGGCAGCTGGTGGAGTTAAGGGTGGTGGAGGTGTACCTGGATGACAGGTTTGAAGATGAGGACACAGAGTGCACAGAGGTGGTGGTGGAGGTAGAGGAGTGCTGAGTGGAGGCTGAAGAGGCATCATCGGAGGGTCAAGGGGATTCAGAGGGTGGAGATGAGGAAGAGGATGAGGATGGGGAAGGTGAAGAAGATGAAGAAGAGGCAGACAAAGAGTAAATAGAATTGTTCTTGCTGTGAAATGAAGTCCAGAGTTTAATTGGAGTGCAGTCTGGGTTTAGTCAGATACCAGAGATAAAATTCTTTGACTAGCTCAGACGCATGACCAAGTTCTGTGGCCAGCAACTAACTAGTCTCTTCGTTGGTACATTTATATCCAGACCACTGGACTAAGTAGAGCAGTTTGCAATTTCTTCTTTGTCTGGCTATCTTTGAGTCTAAGATTTTGGAGATCTCATACTCCAGTTTGCCATCAACTTCAACCAGAGGTGGAGGTGACTGTGTGTGATTATGGATTGTGTTTGGGATGGCAGGTTCCAATTGGGAGACATGAAAGACCAGATGTACAGACTTCATGTTCTCCAGAAGTCAGAGCATGAAAGAGAGGGAACTGGCTTGCACAATGATTTCATACAGTCCTAAGTTCTTCTTGGATAGTTTTTTCAATGGTCATGTAGACCGGAAGTACTTGGCTTTCACGAAAACTTGGTCACCAACCTTGAAGTACTGTTCCAATGTCTGGTTCATATGCTCAGTCTGTCCATCACCTTTTGGGTGATAACCGGAGGTGAAGTGTAACCAGATGTCAAGAGCCTTACTGAAAGAGTGGAAGAAGTAGGATATGAATTTCAAACCTTGATCAGATGTAATGTGAGAGGGGACTCCATGCTCAGAGAAGACGTGGAGTAGGTGTTACATTTTCTCCACCTATTCTTCTTTCCTTTCTTCCCTTTTTGCTTATATGTACATTTATCTGTCCTAGGGCTTACCCTCATCATCCTCAAAACCCTATTGTTTGCTCTCATCCATGTCCTATGCATCTTGCTCTCATTCTTTCTTCTCCTTACCTGGCACCTAGGCTGTGTCATCCCTTAGTTACCATATTTCCCTTCTAGAATCTTCTGATGCTGTGGATACTGCCCTGATGGTTATTATTCTTTCCAATGCTTCTCCACAACACTTTTCTTGTTTATCTTGATCACACACTAGCCCTAAAGTACACAGGATGTATATAAGGACTAATAGGTTAGCCTGGGGAATCTCCAGCTAAATCTGCACAATTATGCATAGTGTCTAGCATTCTTTGAGTGGATTGGCCCACAATCCCTCTTAGTATTCCTCTCAAGGCAAACGATGATAGCTCTGCATTAGTGAGCAACTTGTGAACATGGAGACTTTGTACTGCTTTGCTTCATCGCTCACTTATGTCATACCTTGCACAACAAAAGATTTAGCTCTCCCCATCACTTTCCTGTCTAGGAAGCGACCAACCCCATCCCACCATTGCATCCCAGAGAAGTCGAGACTCTCTGTTGCCCAAACGATGGCCTCCTCAATGAATAGCAGAATCTTCCAGGACAGCCACTCCTCCTGCCGACCCCAGATATTGTTACGCTAGGTACAATATAGTGCAAGCTGTAAGGCGAAGCAATATGAAGTCTACACGTTCACAAGTTGCTCACTAATGCAGAGCTAACGTCGTTTGCCTCAAGAGGGATACTAAGAGAGATTGCGGGCCAATCGCTCAAAGAATGCTAGAACACTACGTATAATTGCGCAGATTTAGCTGGGGGTTCCCCAGGCTAAATCCATAGTCCTTAAATACATCTAGTGTAGTTTAGGGCTGGTGTGAGACGAGGTAACAAAAGAAGATGCTGCGGAGAATCATTGTAACCAATAAGAACTGTCGGGGCAGTGTCCGCAGCATTAGAACGTTCCAATAGAACAAAAATGGTAACTAGGAAACTGTGCACCAAAGATGCCATGCGATGAGAAGGAAAAGCGAGAGTATCGGACCAAGAACAAGGATAAGTGTATACAATAGGGCTTCAAGGGGGGCGAGAATGAGCCCTAGGACAAACAGGTGTACATATAAGCATAAAAGAAAGAAAGGAGAGAAGAGTAGACAGAGAAAATGTAA
>JBBPKK010000670.1:0-18386 GCA_038089215.1 Tylopilus vinaceipallidus
CCTTCACCTTTTCAGGGGACATAGAGAGTCTGGAGGGAGAGAGTTGATATCCAAGATACTCGGTGGAGTCAGTGTGGAACTGACACTTCTCTGGCTTGGCGTACAGGCCGTGTTTTCGGAGACATCGGAGGACTTCCCGGACGTGCTCTTTGTGTTTTGCGCGGTCCTCAGAGAAGATGAGGATGTCGTCAAGGTATACGATAACCGAGACATCGAGGAGATCTGTGAAGATTGAGTTGACAAACCGCTGAAAAGCCACAGGGGCATTTGTAAGTCCAAATGGCATGACTAGCCATTCGTACAATCCGTAGCACGTCCGGAATAATGTCTTCCATTCATCGCCCTCGGCAATGCGGACCAGGTGGTACGCATGCCAGAGGTCAAGCTTGGTGTAGATGCGGGCGCGGCTCAGAGTGTCGAGGAGATCGGAGATGCGGGGGAGCAGATAGCAGTCTTTCTTCATGATCTTATTGAGTCCGCAGAAGTCTACACAAAGGCAGAGTGAACTGTCTTTCTTGTGGACAAAGAGTACCAGGGCTGCATGGGCGGAAGAGGAAGGGTGGATGAAGCCCATAGAGAGGTGTTCGTCGAGGAATGCTCAAAGTGACCCAAGCTTGGAGGTGGAAAGGGAGTATGTAGTACCTATCGGCGGAGATGCGCCTTCTTCCAAGTTGATCTTCAGATCAAATTCACAGTGTGGAGCAAGCTTGGATGCTTTGCTCTTGCTAAAAACATCTGCAAAATTGTGGTACTCTGGAGGAACTCTGGAGAGATCGGCTGGTTCAGGGTTGGTAGAGGCAGAACGAAGTTCGCTCTCCAGAGGGCGGAGTGACAGCAAGAACTGCACAGAGCCTTCTAGGCGACAGGTGAGTGCAAAGGCGGGGGCGCTGATAAGCATGATATGGGGAGCCTTGCATTTGGAGAAACGCAGTGAATTGGTGGGGGCAGAGTCAGCCGGAGGAGTGATGTCCAGAGGCTGCAGAGATGAGCTCGGCGTTGCTGGCATGGGCTGCTTGGATGTCTGGAACAAGATACTGCTCAAGACCCAATCAATCAACGGATTGTAGCGGGTGAGCCAGTTGTGTCCTAGAACAATAGAACAAGAACCATCTAGCGGAGTGACATAAAATGTCGTCGGAGTGATGTCACCGGTGGGAAAGCAGATGGAGAGGTCAAGTGCTTGAGTGATTGTTGCGTTCGAGGTTCCGTCGAACAACCAGAGTGAAAGCGGAGGGACGGAGTAGGATGAAAGGTCGTATTTATTGACAAATGATGTATCTATGAAACAATCGGAGGAACCGGAGTCTATCAACGCGGGAAAAGAAGGGATTTCATACAAGACTAGTGTGATGGAGGGCATGAGTGATTTCGGATCTAAGAGAGTGGACGCGTTGAGTCAAAGCTCCTTGAGTGCACGTGAAGAGTCAACGCAACCTCCATCCCATGCAGAGTCACAGAGGTCGCTGGCTATTTTTTTGCCTCAGAGGAGGCCTCTGGTTTAGCTTCTGGAGTTTCAGTCTTGCTGGCTCGAGCCTTAGATGCCTGGGATGTAGACTTCAGGCAGTCCTTAGCTACGTGCCCTGCTAGACCGCAGAACATGCAAAGATTGCTGTCGAAGCGCCATTTGCGCTCGGCTGCAGTGAGCTTGCCGTCTTTGCCCAACTTTGATGATAAGTCAGGCTTGGAGGAGGCGGATGCTCCAGAGTTGGTGGAAGTGCTGGCGGACTTCCCCTTAGACTCTTTAGAAGAGCCAGACGTGCCAGCGGAGGATGATGATGGGGCAGAGGGCTTGTCGGACGCCTTGGGAGGGTTGGAGGAAGGTTTTGCCTGATGGATAACCTCTGATTTGCACTCCCAGTAGCGAGCATCGATGGTGTGGGCAAGCTGGCAGAGTTCAGAGAGAGTGGGGGGTTTGCCAACTTGCAAGATCTCGTCTTTGATGCGGTCCAGGAGACCATTGTAGAAATGGTGCCAGAGGGCACCTTCTCCGTAGCCCCAGACTTGGGACGTGATCCTGTTGAACTCAACAACATACTTGTTGATGCGTTGTCCGTCCTTCATCATCAAATGGTCTAATTGATGCTCTGCATCTCCAACCGGGTCGTGTGGTCCGAAGTTTGTTTGAAGCTCTAGGACAAACTCCTTGAAGTTGTCCATCCAGAGTGGGCGGAGTGCCGGATCTTCCATTTGTAGGAGGTCCGGCTCAAACCATTCAAGCGCCATGCCCTTAAGGTAGGACTGGGCAAATGTAACCTTGGCGCAGTTGGAGGCGAAAGCCTTAGGGCGATCTTGAAAGTTCAACTCACATTGAACTAAGAAAACCCAGAGTTTGTGGGGGTCTGTCCCATCAAACTGGTCCAGTTCTCGGACCTTGGTTCGCTGTGAGGACTCAGATGATTTCTTCTTTGACAAGCGGGCAAGACCATGGATAGCACTTGCGAGGCTTGCAAGCGTGTCTCATGGGATGTGTTCTTCGTCGTCCGAAGAGTCGGGATCAAGGTCATCCCCTTGGAAATCGGAGTCACTGTCGGAGGGGTCATCTCCGGGCTCGTCCGGGTTCTCGGGGTTGCCTTTGTTGCTAGGGGTGTGAAATGACACATTGGCTGGAGCGTCTTCTTCGTCGGCGAGCTCTTCAATGCATGCTCCCGGAGTAGGGGAGTGCGGAGGGGAGCGAGCCTGAGACGCAGAGGCTGGAGTGCGTCTAGCAGAAAAACTATGAAATTGTTCTACAAGGTCAGGGCCTTGGCGACTACTGCCGAAGGCATGTAGGGGATTAAATCTGGGAGAGACGGGAGGATTTGCGATTGCTCGTGAGTGGGATCTGGTAACTCAAGTGGCCATAGTGGGTTAAGGAGTCAAAGCAAGAGTGAGTTTGAATATACTGTTAAACTCAGGCGACGGACTCAGGGTAACTCCGAAGGTCCAGAGTTGAGGGGGTTGGATGGGACTTGGCTTCACCATATGTGGTGCACCCTTGCTTTGACTCGGTCCCGGATTTGCAGAGAGGTCGGAGGTCGGAGTTGGTAGTCATGCAACGACAACCAAAGGCGAGGTGGGAGAACATCTAGTTCTGTTGATATTCAAACTGAAGAAATACATGGCATATTCTACGGAGTTTATATACAGAGGGAATTGTATTACTAAGTCCGGATGTCGGATGACAGAACATACCGGAGGGTCGGAGGTAAACATGTGCCAGGCATCGCCTCGGAGCTGTGCTCCTAGGTGAGCACTGGTCTCAGAGGTATCTAAGCAAAGAATGGAACATAAAGGATGAGTAATGAAATGGGGACATAAGAGAGGTGGTCATAGGGTATTACTAAACTACAAGTCTGAGTGTCGTAAGTACAGAGATAATAGAAATCAAACCAGGGTTGGTACCGGAGTTGGTACCGGATATGGCGGAGTTGCACTTCATGGTTTTCAGGATATGACAGTTTTTGGAGTCACTGTATGTATATAAAGCCTGAATGCAAGCCAGGGAACCTAGTCTGGTTCTCCTGGGTTTTTCCCCTCGAGTTTAGCATACCAACTCAGTCCCCCCATGGTCTAGGAGGTCTAGTGAATAGCCTAAGAACAAGAGCTCAAGGGTTGTTTCAGTTACCTCTGTTGTGAGTCCCTGGCCAACTCACTCTTTTTTCACCAAGTCCCCCTCATTCCAATATGCCCAGCACATTCTCTGACACTAATCAGCTTGCAATGCTCTTTGAAAATAAGATCTGCATTGAAGTACCTCTCAAGCATCAAGAAATATACTGGTTCACATGTAATCCAGAATTTCTGGGACCTCTGGTATGTTTCTGTTCTTTGGACATGTTTCAATATTTCATGATGTGCTAGGACCATTGAAATCTGGCCATCACCTATCTTTTCCTCGCCTGAGAACAGTACTGGCAGGGAGAAAACAATATGTGTCCTCCCACAGTCCATTGAGCATGGTTTATTTCCCCTTCTTTCATTTGTTGCCCTTCTGCTCATATTAATTGAAGATACAGATAGTTCATGTGCTACAGAGTCTGAGAGTGATTCAGAGATCCTAGCAACCATACACACTATCCATCAGGTACATGGTTTCATCACTATTATTGCAACTACATGTTACTGACTACTTGCAACACAATCCCAAAAATACAAGTATGGCCAAGTCAGATTCCAACAGTAGGGTGATGGAAACAAAAGTAGCCTTTTCCCCATTTGTTTCGCCGACTTGCAGATAACCGTAACTGGTTCGGGCCTGGGAGTGTTGTGGAACATTGTCCAGGTGTCCGAGTCTGAGAAAACTGGTAGCTGATCTCCTGGCCTGGTACCTGGACTTGGTGAGTCTGGTTCGTTGTAGCGGTTGTCCCGATGGATTCTAGGGTGTTCCCATGGACCTTGGACGTGATCCAGCATGGTCATATTGCGCTCCGGCTGTATGGCGAGTTTCGAGCGTCTTGAGGTGAGTCCTCCTGCTCTACTTGCTCTAACCATTCCCTGATGTGTTCTGAGGTGTTACGCAGCTTCTTTGGCTGCTCCGTCGTGCTCCTGGCACACTGAAAGAACTTTCATGCTGACCTAAGGTCACCCCTAACCCTATTCATTTCTTCTCTTTTCTTTCTCGACTTTCCACTCAGGCACATCCCCGACTTCCATTTCAGACTTCACTTCCATATCGGGATGCACAGCCGATGGGGCTCGCCGATGACTCTAGACGAGTCACCGTGGCAAGGCATGACTCACAGACACCCAATCAGGCAAGTGACTCATGGCGACTGCGCTTTGACTCATCCATGCTGCGCATGAAGTCATCGCGACTGCGCATGATGGTTACTCTGACAACGGGATGTGTCGGAGCTGCGTCATGACTCGGTATGACTCCCCCTGACGCACTTTGACTCATTTACCATACTTGGCTATCGTTCTCACACGGACCACCCTACCTAATCAGGCATAGCTCAAACGTATATAAGGGTGTCGGTCCTCACATGTATTTCCCTAGTTTTGATACAGTCTTTTAACCCCTGAACCATACATCTGGTTAAGTGTCCATCACTACCAGGCCTCTACTAGTTGGTGTATCCAACATATCCCTAGGCCCTACTTGTATCTCTTGGGTTCGTCCCTGACACACACTCAGATGCTCCAGACATATGCACTTTGTCGGCACTTGGCGTGTCTGGCTTGACTTAATGCCCTTGAGGTGAGTGTGCCCAGTTTTCTTTGTCTGAGCATTTGCGCTGACTTCCTGACACGTTATGCAGCTCCTTGAGGTCGCCCCTGGCGTCCTCAGTGTGGCTGGGTGGTCTTATCGTGTGTGCGTTGCATCCAATGAGTCTGAGCTCGGAACTCGCATGACCTTTCTGCTGCCCCTCAAGCTCGATGCTCGGGGGTGCGTGCGATTGCTGCGCCTGCTTGTCGCATGGTACGAATGGTTTGCAGGTATGTTCAGGTGCGCTCCTGTCCCCTTGGGAGGTGTACTCATCACTTTCTTTAACTTTCACTCCCGACCGCTCCGGCTTGGGTGCGGCGGCTCTCTCCTCCTCGATCGGCGTGCTATGAGGCGTGCTGACGTTCTCCCCGTCGACTTGCGCATTCGGCTACGCTCCACTGACCTCGCCGTCAGCCCCTGTGTCTGCGGTTGGCCATGCAATGCGTTCGGGTCGCCAGTCGTCTTGCTTGGTAAGTGGCTTGTTCGGCTTCGCGTGCTGGCGCCGTCGTCGCCCGTTTGCAGGCCGGGAGGCTCTGTGTGTGCGTCCGGATGATGCTCGTCGTTGCCCGGCGTTTCCGGAGGGCCTTCCGACAGTCTCGGTGCGCGCTCCTCGCCTTTGACCTCTGCCTTGGCCCTCGTGTCGCCTGTTCCTTGATCCAGATTAATTAGCTGGTCGGGGGGCTCTGTGGGCTCGCCTGGGTGACGGTTATCGTCACCCGTCGCGTCCGCAGGGTCTCTCGACGGTCTTGATGTCGCCGTCTTGCCGTCTGGGCGCGGCTCGTCATGCGGCGTGTGGCATGCGCGTGCACTCGCCTTGACGTGCGTAGTGGCTGCCGAATGGCCTTGGTGGCCTCCTGGGCCGTACGTGGTGTGACGTGGGTCTTCTGAGGTGCACAGCTGACATTTACCGTTGCGTGCGGTGAACTCCTCAGGTGGGCATTCTGCATCTTCGGGTCAGCTCTCCCCCTCGAGCGGCATGCTGGGGGGTACGTGAGGTGCGTGACCGCTTGCGTTGTCGACTGACCGTTTGGCTAGGCCTTCGTATGCGCGCGCGGCGGGTTTACTACTCCCATTGCCAGCACTCGGCCGAGAGTTGTCCCTCTTGAGCGGCGTGCTACGGGGTTGGTGCCTAAAGGTAGGTCTTGAGGGTTTGGGGCCATGGGTGTGCTTGCTATTCAATGGGTTGGTGTCGGTTACTACGACATGACAATGTGAGCAAGGTCGTACTGCGCGTTCTCCTAGTGTCAAAAATGGTGACCGAGGTCCCGACCAACTCCCTAATTACCTAACCAGCTTATGCAAGCCGCCGAAAGATGCTGAGCGCGGAATTTTTGATCCGAAAAGAGCATGATTGTTAGGCATTCCCCATACTGCGGAGCCTCAGATACGGCACCAATGCATGTCCCACTCGCAGGTCATGTTTTCGTACAAGCGTGTTCATGTATTCTCCTCCCGAGTTGGCATACTTGCGAACTCGCGGTGCTGCGCGTATGTTCGATTGTCTCCGAGTCGAGACCCGGCAGCCCATCTGCCAAGTCCAGGCTGACTCTATTTGGGCCAGGACAAAATTAAATTAAATCCGTCCCGTTCAAGAACCTAGAATGTGCATAAATTATTGAACGAGACCAGTGACTTGCTCGGAACGGAATTGATATGTTGATTTTCACCACTAAATTGTCACTTCCATCTTCCATGAGCACACACACGAGATATCCTCGCGGTGAGGCCGGCTTTGTAACATATAGGTAAATCATGATCGCAGTAGAATCAGTACACCGAACAATGGGGTATTTAATCATCAACATGATAGTGGCGTGAGCCACAGCTATCAATAACGGTAGAATTCATCAGGAGGTACCGATACTGTATCCGCCGACGCCGCGGGAAATGAGATCGGGGAGATCGCTTCTACCTCGAGTTCTTGTGCTGTGGGCTGCGTACTTCCCTTTCTGTGTAAGGGCCGGTGTTCTTGTTGTCCAACAATGTACCGTGCCGTTCAACCCTTACAACGGAGTGAGGTAAGATATCTACAGAGACCATATGCTGTATCTCGGACATGGACTACACCGGCCATTTCCTGGGAAACCACACCGCCCGGAAGAACCAGTGTGCCTTGCTAGAATAGGGAAAGATCAAACTAACCCACGAGGAGAGGACCCAGCCAACTCACGATAGTAGCAGCCCAAAGCGCCACTGTGTCACCGACATGACAAACGTCGACTTGAGTTTTTTGGATCCTGGTCAATAACGGCTGTTTCCAGTGTGGGGTGAGACGGGTGCGTGGTTGGCCTTAAGGACACACTGCGATCGGAATTGAAGCCATTTAGCCATATATTCTTCAATCCGACCTGCTTTCAGGCTGACGAGCGCAAACGGGCGTACACCTGTTAACCCTTCTGTGAGAGCTGGAGCGTACACGCAAAGTGAATACCTACACACAAGCAGGGTGCATGTCGTCTCCAAAGGTGCCCAGCGGGTCAGCCAGCCAGAAATGATCTGGTTCTCCATGCGCTCACTGTATACCTTCTGGTCTGCGACCCAAATCTGGTCCTCTGGGCGCGCGTCAATTTTACATATCGAGCATGCCAGGACGGGACGCACCGACAGAGACGTCAAAAACAACACATCCACTTGATCAGCTTCTACGCCTCCACTTCTTCCAATCCACTCCGCTCACGACACCCAGCCACTTCGTAGGTCCGGTCCTGACCTCGAGCTGTTCGAGAGGCTTTTGCTAGTCCTTGGGGTCCAACACGACCAAGTTGATAAACTTTTCTGACCGTGGTCGAGCGCGACATCGGCAAGTTTCTTGATGGAGTGATCCAGAGAAAGGGTCACCGTCTGGCCCTAGACCGTCAAATGTCTCATACTACGTATACTACAGGCGATGCGACGAAAGCACGCGGAGGTGGACGTTGAAGTCGTGCGACACGGCCTCTACGAGGTGAAGGGTGCGGAGGCCACGAGTTTGGTGACGGCTTAGAAATAGTTGATTCATTCGTTGCAGTTGCTTCGGGACACATCAAAAAAGGGGAAGCTTAGCGGGGACCTATGTGATCATTGTGAGTGCTCCAGCGTTGAGAGACATGTCTCCTCACTTCCAAAGAGAGCTAGTAGCGGCACAAACAGATAGAGGCCCATGCTTGAAACGCGAGAGACGGGGAGCAGGTCAGCTGCAGGTGCGTCACTTCCTTGACGAATACGACGCGTGTGCAGTGGTATGCATCGTCGAAGAAGGTTGTTTACTTTCAATGTATTTGATTTGAAAAATGGCGCGCGTCAGGCTAGGCGACGATGCAGCGCTGTCCTTGACGTACTATCATTCGACCGGTGTTGCAAAATCTGAACGCGACTTGCAAAAACACACCATCTACAGCCGAAATAAATGCAAAGATTATATGGAATGGTAGATATGCCTAAATTGAGGTGTTTACAACAGACAGAATTTCTAGAAACAATGTATCGAGGCTACCAGTGAGATGTCGGTGTCGACAGAAAAACTGACGGTGAGTGGCGAATTTCCCATCCGCACGGGAGTGGTGTGTCACACTATGTCACGGCATTCAAATGATCCCCGACTTCGACACGCCGTCGCTAATGACTCTATTTCCAGCGCAGCTTAAATTTTCTGTCAGTTTGTGGACTTGCCATAGCTGCCACTTCTGCCGAAAATACACTCCACCGAGTCAGCCCAGCATTGTCATGCTTCTTGCACACTAGACTTTGAGAGCCATGAAATCCTACCATAGCACATTGAATCACACTTAAACATGATGGAGAGTTGGGTAGTAGTGTATACTATGACTATGTTTTTTTCTAGATTTTTTTTACTACAGTCAATGTATTGCCCAGGCACATGTAGTGAAATATGTGTGTCCCAAATGCATTAATGAGGTTCCATCACTCAAGGAAACATCCTTGCATGAAAGAAAAAAATACATGTAGTTTTGTGTATCATATCTTATTCCAGATTTATCACCTTGAGCTGAAAAATCAGGTGTTGCATGAATGAGATCTCATTTTGCAACTCCCTGTCATTTTGCAACACCAGTCAAATAATAGTAGTGTTGCCACAGCTCTGGCTATAGGCCAGCTTTAGCCATAACCAGTAGTGCAGCTTAGCAGACAGCTTGGTTAGCTGCTTTTGGAGTTGGCCATCAGCCTGTCTATTTTGAATAGCTGTCAGCTGTGGCTTCTAGTCAGCTAGCTAGCCACTGTAGTGGTTGGACCATGGCCTCAAGCTTAGGATACCCAGTACTGTTGAAAAATCATGTTGAATTTTTCACAAATGTGAAAAACTCAAATGAGTGGTGATTATTTATTCACTAGTAGTGTTTTAAACTCATTATTAACAAGTTATTAACATGTGAAATATCATTTTTCACAACAGTGAATAAAGGGGCAGATATGAAAAAGTGTGAAAAATTACCAGTTCCAGTTGGGCTTGCACAAATCTATGACAAAGAGTGGCAGCAGAGATGTGGGTGTGTGTTGCATGCCCAAAACTGATAATATTGCAATGAGGTCAACAAGGACAGTGCTGTTAATACCTATATCCTTGACAGCCTGCAATTCCCCATCTCCCTGGTTGAGAATAGCCCATAGCTCAACATAGCATGAAGCTCATCTTTTTCATCCTGGTCATCATCAGCTAGTGAAGTTGCTGTCATTGTCATTTTGTGCATCAAAGCATTGGGCATGCACATACATACATTATCATTGTCTGCATCATGTTTATTGTGGTATTGGCTGCAAGTGCACCAGCAGGATGGTTATCATCATTGCATGTGTATATTCATTACTGCCATATAGATTTGTTACTGTTTTCATCTTGAAAATACCATGGCCATTGTGACATGTTTTGGTCATTGTTGTCATGGTGACAAGGCAGTGAGCACAGCCCATAACCAAAGTAATTATCATGTGCAGTTGCAGTTGAAGTGCAACCTATGACCAGCATATAGTGTGGCTCAGGCTACTCTCACACTAGGCTTATAAGAGAGAAGTTGTGAACAAGGGAATGCCACAAGGACTTAACTGGGGTCCTTGTGTCATATATTCAGACTATATATATATCATAGGACATGTTTGTACATATTGACTACTAGGTCTGTGCATATCTTCATAGCATGATGTCATGTGGGAAAGTGTGGTAAGCATACATATGATGTTTCATGGGAGACTGTGCCTGCATGAGGTGGTCTAGAGCACCATGAGGTGCAGTAATTAAATACATAAGGCAGGTAAGGGTCTAGCCCCTACCACATGCATGCCTGATACTGGACAGCTCAGATCCCTCCATAGCTGGTCATCATGTGAACTAGTCATGTGCTAAGTCTCATGGTCACATGCTCATTGAGCAAAATATGTCTAAGTCCATTGTGATCCATGCCTAAGCTAGTGGGCCATAGGGCAGATCATAACAGCAGTGATGTCATGCATAGTCACAATACATAAGTCAGTGTGCAGTCACCATGAGTCACTTGCCTGATTAGGTATACCAGGCTGTGTCCTATTGACTTGGTCACTCCTGGTAGTACCATAAAAGATAGGGGTAAAAATCAAAATCAATTTCACTTTTTTGATACTTTGAATATATGTACTTTTGGAATACATGCTCATGCACCCTTTAAATGTGTTTAAAACATAGCAACAGCTCAGGGAGCCAGGGTAAAAGCCTGAAAAGATATGTACAATATATTTCTCTCCAGAGCCTGTGTCTAGCAAGCTGTATTATGTATGGAGATGAATTAGAATGTGGGTAACATAATTTAGCATTTATATACTTGTTATATATCAGAACTACCCTTCTCTAATCCTTCCTAAAGCTTTGCAGGGTGCTTTTTCAGTTTTAGAGAGAAAATGATGCAAAATAGTTATTATGGGTTCTCCAGAGCTATTGAGTGGATTCTTGTTAAACTCAGGGATGAACGGTGGGCATGCAACTCCGGAACGCCAGAGTTGGTGGTCAGATAGGACTTGGCTTCACCTTATGTGGTGTGCCCTTGCTTCTACTCGGTCCTGGATTTACGAACAGAGGGTTGGAGGCCAGAGGTGGGAGTCGTGCAACGACAACCAGGAGGGAGAGTGAGAACATCAAGTTAAATCAATATTTGAACTGAGGAATACAGGGTGTATTCTACAGGGTTTATATACAGGGGGGGGATGTATTAGTAAGTCTGGATGTCAAATGTCAGGATGTCAAGTATCAGAGCGATGTGTACCTGTATCACATCAGAGTGAAACATATTGGAGGTGTCTAAACTAAAATAGAATGTGATGGCTCCTTGGAGTCCCTCAGAGTGGGTGAAACATGTAAGAGAAGTGTAAGGGGTAGGACATCGAGAAGAGTCATAGGGTTTTAGTAATCTAACTGTAAAGGTCTGAGTGTCATAGGTATGGAGATGAAAGAGATTGAACTAGGGTTGGCACTGGAGTTGGTACTGGATATCTTGGAGTTGGGCTTGGTGGATTTTGGGATATGACAATTCTGAGCAGTGGAATAGATATATGTACATAAGTGGAGCATATCCTCCTAGAAGTATATTTGTAGCAAGGAAGGTGTCCATAATATCACTCTCAAATTAGGAGATAAAAACAAAAACTGCTTTGCATTTTTAACATATGTGATATATGTTTGCAAGGTGCAACATAATGGAAGCTGTTAAGCAAAGCAATATGAAGTCTCCACATTCACAAGTTGCTCACTAATGTAGAGCTAATGACATTTGCCTTGGAAAGGATACTAAGAGGGATTGTAGGCCAATCACTCAAAGAATGCTAAACACACTGTATAATTGCACAAATTTAGCTAAAGACTTCTACTAGCTACTCTGATGGTTTATATACACAGGAGTTCATTCAGGGCAAGTCACAGAAGGATAAAAGAGGGATGCTGCAGAGAAGCATTGTAAACAAAAGGACCATCAGGGCAGTGTCTGTAGCATCAGAAGATTTCATAAGAAATGGAGGTGTCAGGGACACACCCAAGAGATACGTTTAGAGGCTAGGGAGGTGTTGGATAGACCAACTAGTAAAGCCTTAGTGGAGGATACCTCACACTAGTAGTATGGTTCAGGGGAGGATAGACTATATTGAAACTGAGGAAATACAGGGGTGTGGACCACTACTTATATACTGTTGGGATTAACCCAATTAGGTAGCATGGTCCATGCACAAATGATAACCAAATAAAGGAAATGAGTAAATGGGAGTCAGGGTGAGTCATGCTGAGTCATAATAAAGGCAGTGACACAGCCCATTGCCAGAGTGACCATCATGCACAGTTATTGTGAGTCAGTGCACAGTTGTCATGAGTCACTTGCCTGGTTTGGGGTATCTGAGTCATGCTTGGTCATGGTGACTCTTGTGATGACTCATCAGTGAGTCCCATTGGCTGTGCATCTTGATGTGGAAGAGAAGTCTGAAAGAGAAGTCAGGGATGCATCCAGACCCATCAGGTCAGAAAGGGAAATAAAGTGGGGTTAGGGGTTATGTTAGGTAAGCAAATGAAAAGTTCTTTCAGAAGGCAGTAGTTAAGGGAGGGTACTGCTGAGGTGCCAAGCAATAAGGACAAAAAGGGAAAGAGATAGACATACAATATCAATAAAGGTGATCCACAGGATCCTGAGGATAAAGAAGATGAGCCCAAAGAGAGCTAAATGTACATATAGTCAGA
This sequence comes from Tylopilus vinaceipallidus, assembly GCA_038089215.1. Lineage (NCBI taxonomy): Eukaryota > Fungi > Basidiomycota > Agaricomycetes > Boletales > Boletaceae > Tylopilus > Tylopilus vinaceipallidus. The sequence continues at coordinate 12,867 of JBBPKK010000670.1, forward strand.
GAGGAAAGAAAGGAAAGAAGAACAGGTGAAGAAAATATATGGACATTTTGAATACACATCCAAATACCCTTTATACACATGTATAACATATCAGCAGCCCAGGCAGCCAGAATACAAGCTAGAGAAGATATATCATGTTCACCTCCTGGGTGATGTAATGCTTCTAAAACTTTTTGTGCTAAATATGATGCTCCAGAAGTGTGGAAGGCTCTTGATGTAGTCATTTTCTTGTACTCTAGCTGATTTCCCACTTCCAAGCACAGCCTAGAGCCTTTCCAGCACACTTTTTTAATATTTTTATCAATAGAGGTCTACAAAATGATGCATTGGATATATTGTCAGGGCAGCTATCCAGACCTCTTGTATGCACAATAATCTATCTCCAAATACACTTTGTGCATACCCTATTGAGAATTACAGGTGGGAAGAGCAACTCAAGGTTTTTCAAACCATGGGAACTTCATATAGGGGGTCCAGAGATAAACTAGATCACAACATAAAGTCATCATTCTGGCTTCCACAACACATGGATAAGCTGATAAATGATGTGATATAGATGTACTACATCATATCTGATATCTTGTAGTGTCTGATCTGTTTGATCTACTAGAAAACATTCAAAATTCAGAAAAGTGATAAATCTCCTATGATAGCATAAGCATTTCATGGTGCATGGCACATGCTACTCATACATGTACTTGCAAGATTTCACATTTTTAACTTTTCAGATGGTAAATCAGATAGATCAGACACCACAAGCCACCAGATATTGAAGTGCAACCATTAACCAGCATATAGCATGGTCTAGGCTACTCTCACAATAGGCTTATAGGAGTCAAGATTGAGGGGAATGCCAAAAGGACTTAACTAAGGTCCTTGGATCATCATATTCATACTATATATGTGTACATTCATACATGTTTGTGCCTATTTGCATAATGGTCTGTGTGTATCTACTTATTTATGACATATGATGAGAGAAAGAACTACATATGATGTCTCAGGGGAGACTGTGCCTAACATGAGGTGGTCTAGAGCACCATGAGGCACAGTGATCAAAGATAAGTGTCTCAAGGTGTGGTGATTAAATACATGAGGCAGATAAGGGTCTAGCCCCTACCATGTGCATGCCTGACACTGGACAGCTCAGATCCCTCCATAGCCAGTCATCATATGAACTAGTCATGTACTAAGTCTCATGGTCATGTGCTTGTAAAGAAAAATAGTCGAAGTCCATCATGATCTATGCCTAAGCTAGTGGGCTGTAGGGCAAATCATAACAGGTATAGTGTAATACATCCACATTCTATCATCTATAGGCTTATCCATGTGTTGTGGAAGCCAGAATGGTGACTTTATGTTGTGATCTAGCTTATCTCTGGATCCCCTATATGAAGTTCCCATGGTTTGAAAAACCTTGAGTCACTCTTTCCACCTGTAATTCTCAATAGGGTATGCACAAAGTGTATTTGGAGATAGATTATTGTGCATACAAGAGGTCTGGATAGCTGCCCTGACAATATATCCAATGCATCATTTTGTAGACCCCTATTGATAAAAATATTAAAAAAGTGTGCTGGAAAGGCTCTAGGCTGTGCTTGGAAGTGGGAAATCAGCTAGAGTACAAGGGGATAACTACATCAAGAGCCTTCCACACTTCTGGAGCATCCTATTTAGTACAAAAAGCTTTAGAAGCATTATGTCACCCAGGAGGTGAACATGATATATCTACTCCAGCTTGTATCCTGGCTGCCTGGGCTGCTGATATGTTATACATGTGTATAAAAGATATCTGGGTGTGTATTCAGAATGTCCATATATTGCATATGTATTTCAAAAATATGAAGTAGTCTTTGTTTTATCCCCTAATTTGAGTGATATCATGGACACTTTCTTTGCTACAAATATGCTTCTAGGAGGATGTGGTCCACTTACATATGTATGTATATCTATTCCACCACTCAGAATCCACTCAATACCTCTGGAGTGTTGAACAGGCTTGTTGCACAGTGGACAAGCCTAGTGGCTACTCACCAAGTGGTGTGCTGCAGTAATGCTGCTATGGATGATGTTGTAGGAAGACAAGAGTCTCTTAGAACTCAGACAACTGAGTTCAAATCTATATACCATACAAGATATCATGTGACTAGAGTATCACTACTTGTATTAGTAGTAATAGTAAAATACCTATTGGGAGTAGAGGTTGTGTTCCATATTAATGTACTAGCATCCATTCAACACTCCCCCATGTTTTGCTACTGGTAAGGTGCAAGAACATAAGTATGGTGTGAGTTCAATTGGCCTGAGGGGTGTCATAGAAAACAAGCCTGAGTTGGATCCTAAACTTCTCATGTTTGGCATGGCCTAAGTTCTTGGTGAACATATGTATCAGCCAGATTTTCAGAGCCTTTGACAAAAGAGAGCTCAACAAGCTTATCACAAATGAAACCATGGATGGCATGCCAGCGAATGTCAATGTGCTTGGAGCATTTCTCTATTACAGGGTTTGATGCCATAAATATGGAACCCTGATTGTCTCCATATAGTGGTATCAGTTTTAGACTATAACTGAGTTCCTCAAATGGAGAGTAGAGCCAGATGAGTTGCTTGGAGCAGTCAGACAGCAACACATATTCAGCTTTGGTAGAGCTGAGTGTGGTGGAGTTCCAGTTGGCTAGTTTAACAAACCAGCCAGTCTGAGATCTCCTGGTGTTGGGATTGGAGGTCCAATCAGAGTTGGCATGGCCAATTAGTCCCACTTTGGAGGCACCATCGAAAACAAGCAAATAGTAATGAGTTCTGATTAGATAGCAGCAAATATGCAGTGCTTTATTGAGGTGTTCCTTGGTGGGGTTGGCTGATTGCTTCAACATTGCTGTCACAGCATAGGCAATGTCAGGTCTGGTGCCTAGTGTGATATACAGCAGTGAGCCAATCACCATCTGGTACTGGGACTGCAACTCATGGTCAACAGATCTCTTGTGAGAGATAGGGTAGTAACCCTGAGGCAAAGGTGTGTGAAACAACCCTTGAGCTCTTGTTCTTAGGCTATTCACTAAACCTCCTATACCATGGGGGGACTGAGTTGGTGTGCTAAGCTCGAGGGGAAAAACCCAGGAGAACCAGACTAGGTTCCCTGGCTTGCATTCAGGCTTTATATACTATTCTACATGTTTGTACCTATTGTACTCTAATCTAGAGATTGTACATGAGGAGGGCAAAGGGGACACTGACTGGCACAGCCTGGTAGTGGAATGGAAGCATCAGAATGAAGGGAAATGAGTAACAGGAGGAAAACATGAGGGGGTAGTTGAATATACATCGAAGATGTGAAATATGTTTGGTGCAGCATGGTGTGGTAGAATGGAAGACATAGCCTCTAGGCGGCTAGAGTTCATATGGAAAAACATGCAGATAATGCATGTAGAATGGAGAGATCCCATCTAGAGATCTGGGGTGGTAACCTATACAAAGATGTATGGTGGACATTAGGATAAGAGTGTAGCAAAGTTGGTAGTGAAGTGTAGGATAAGCAACATTAGGTTAAGAGTGTACCAAAGTGTAGCAACTTTGGTAATGAAAAAGCGTAGTAAAGTCTGACTGACATCTGACTGACACTAATCAAAGTGTAGTCAAAGTGTAGTCAACTTTGGTAATGAAAAGTATAGTCATAGTATGACTGACACTAGTCAAAGTGTAGTCACTTTGGTAGTGAAAAACTATAATCCTGTAACATGAAGAGCAATGTACACATTATGGAGCCATTCACTGAGGACACTCCATTACATTATGTTTTTGCCCCTGGCTGTGTCTCTGAAGCTGAACATTTAGAGAACATTCAAATTCTAATTGATGCAGGTTGTAATCCATTTACATGCAATCTGATGGGTGAAACACCACTCCATTATGCTGTCAGACATGGATATCTTTCCATTGTCCTGTTCTTGCTGACATTGGGGGTACTGTTGTCACCTGACATCTTGCTTGTTGCATCAAAGTCATGTAAAGTGCAAATGATTCAGTATCTGTTAACAGTCAAAGGGGTTGATGTGAATGTGACTGCAGCAAATGGAAACACACCATTTCATCAGCTTTTTTTAGAACCTGCTATCAATGAAGAAAAACAACTGAACTGTGTTAAGGTTCTCATTGATGCTGGGTGCAATCCTTGTCTTTCCAATGCTAATGGGAAAACACCATTGAATATTGCTGCAGAAAATGGCTATCTTTCAGCTGTTCAGTATCTGCATAGTAGAATGCCATCAAATTTCTTGTTCCCTCCTAATATTCTCCTATCTCTAGCTTGCAGTCAAATTTCCAAGATGAATTCACTAATCCAGTTCCTAATCAAAAAGGGGGCACATATACATGTCACTCAGCCTAATGGAGATACTCTACTTCACCTTGCCATAATGGGAAATGACTCAGAATGTTTGAGAAGAGTCAAAACCTTCATTCATGCTGGATGTGACCCTCTTTCACAAAATTTGGCCAATGAAACACCATTTCATATTGCTGCAAGGAACTGACACATCTTAGTAATGGAGTACTTGCTCCCACTTGGCATACCACTCCCTTCAGACATAATGCTCAGTCAGTTTGAGAGCTTGGAAGAGTGGAATCAATCATCATCTCAGCTCTCAACCATTCATTTCCTTGTTTGTAAAGGAGGTGACATACATGCTATTGCAAAAAATGGAGACACCTTACTCCATCATGCTGCAGCACTTTCCCCTGAACATGATGCTTTGGAGTTAATCAGGTATCTGTGTCATGCTGGGTGCTCCCCATCTGTATCCAATTTACTTGGAAAAACACCTTTTCACATTGTGGCACAGAGTGGTTTCACTTCCGTCATCCAGTACTTCCTCTCATTAAACATAGCATTACCTCCTGATATACTTCTCGCTGCATCAACTGGCCACTCTGACAAAGCACAACTGATCCGCTACCTTGTCAACAAAGGCGCCCGTGCATCTGTCACTACAGCAGACGGTAATACCCCATTGCACCTGGTAATCCCGGGCCTGGACTTCGGGGTCGATCATTTGGACTGCGTTAAACTCCTCATTGGTGCTGGATGCAATCCTTGTGCCCGAAATCTAACTAGGGAAACGCCACTACATGCAGCTGTGAGGCATGGACTCCATAATGTCATCGATGCCGCATGCAATCCCTGTGCCCAAAATCTAGCTGGGGAGATGCCACTACATGCAGCTGCGAGCTATGGACACCATAATGTCTTGGAATGTCTCATCGATGCTGGATGCAATCCTTGTGCCCAAAGTCTAGCTGGAGAGACGCCACTACATGCGGCTGCAAGGGGTGGATTCTGTGATGTCATGGAACACCTCCTATCGCAAGGTGTTCCGCTCCCCCATGGTGACATCTTACTCGCTTCATCAGCACCGACGGTCCTACAGTTCTTCCTCAACAAGGGGCTTGATTTAAGTGGCATTGTAGCCAATAATGTTACAGAATTTGTGCATCGTGCACTAGGCCCCGATATTCGCGTACTAC